>JAULBW010005356.1:0-19200 GCA_032358265.1 Vaucheria bursata | reverse complement strand
GCCGACGGAGCCTTGCTGCTGGCCTTCTTGGCGGCACCGGCAGCAGCAGCAGCCGCAGCAGGCGATGCAGCGGCAGCCGTGGGCGCCTTCGCCGACGGAGCCTTGCTGCTGGCCTTCTTGGCGGCACCGGCCGCAGCAGCAGCAGAAGCAGGCGATGCAGCGGCAGGCGCGGGCGCTGCAGTCGACGGGGCAGCAGGAGCCTTGCTGCTGGACTTCTTCGACTTTGCGGCACCTGAACGAGCATAAATCAATACAATACAAAACAAATCTGGTTTTGATATAAATGCCCAGATATTTTCCTAAGCGCTTTTCGAAGAAAAGAAAAATAACAAATATTACAGAAATATGAATAGGAAATTTCCTAAATACCAAGGAATATTCCTAGCGAAATACCGATGAGTTTTTCCAACAAAAGTACATACAGCATAGAAACATCAGTAGGAAATTTCATAAGCGCTTTTCGAAGAAGTATCTCAAATATAACAGAAATATGAATAGGAAATTTCCTAAATCCTAAGGAATATTCCTTGCAAAATACCGACGAGTTTTTACGAAGAAAAGCACATACAGCACACAAACATCAGTAGGAAATTTCCTAAATCCTAGGCAAAAAATTCATAGGGATTTTCCTATGATGTCGATTGGAAAAGTGCGCAAATAGAACAGAAAATCGGCAGGGAAATTTCCTAAATCAGAGGCAAAAATGGAAATGGATATGAAAGCAAAAGCGCCAAATACAATAAATGGAGTAGCAGGATTACTCGCCGAAAATGGAAAGATCGGAGCTGGAGTACTCCGCATGGAGCGGAAGATCAAGAGCACGCAACGATGGCATGAATTGCTGCACGACGGTGTACTGAGTGCCTGCCAGTGATCCGCTCTTGACCGTTCGGATTGTCAGGCATTGCGGCACAAATGTAGCCAAGGACCAGGCTTGCAAGCGATCTCGATGATTCACCCAAGCAAGCTTCGGATACATCGGTGCAGGGTCACCACCAGGCAACCGGGGAACTGCCTGATCGATGAAGATTTGCTTATCGACCTCGACAATGTTTTTGCCAATGCCGAAGCCGATAAACAAACGCCATGAATCCGAAGAGTAGGTCTTTGCCGCAACTTTGTGCACAACAGCTTGATAGAAGACGATCCAGCTGCCCGGTGGCACAAGCATGCGTTTCAGCCGTTGACTATATTGCTCTCTGTCTGCATCCGCAGCGGAGATCGATGCAAACCCGCTGCCGGCGGGGCAGGTGTCGTTGTGCGTACCCGGCACAAAATGGAACTCCTGAGGCGCACTGCCCGGTGGGTCTAAATTGAACCAACCCCCCAGGACAGTCGCGCCGCTGGCAGTCTCCGGGCCAATATCGCGATGGAATGACTCGCCAAGGATCCGCGTTCCTGCCGGACGGTGGCAAAGGCGATCCAGTTTCTGAACAATGGTCTGTCCTGGATAAGCTGCAGCCAGAAATGCCCGGGCAGGGCCATCGATTGCCAAGCGGAGAGCACGCACTGGCGGACAGTGAAATGAAGATGGAAAGCCAAAGGCCCCGAAAGCACCGAAGGCAGCCGGGTGGTGAAGGGACAAATCCACAGCACCCGACTGTAGCAGCTCGGGGGAACTGCCGACCGCCGCACGAATTGCAAAACGATGATCGTCCTGAGAAATGTCCAGTGGGACTACAGCAGCACCGGTTTCGCGGAGTTGGGCAACAAAATTTTCGGCGGCAGCTGATACGAGCGGACTTGATTGATTCACAGCTGCGGATGTGTCACATACAGGTGACCGGGACATAGCAGCTTGAATCTTAGAATATGGTTTTCAAATGACATGGGCCTATGGAAAACTGTACTCACATCTTAAGAGAAGGGGAGCTCATCAATTCTATATAAATGAACAGCCTAAAAAAAGGAAAGAATCCTTGCCTGATGTTTCGGAGGGTTCGGCAGCAGCAGGTGCGACGCCAGCGTCATGCTTGCCAGACTTGGACTTCTTGCCTGCCGATTTCTGGCCTTTCACCTTCGTGCCTGGAAGAAACACATCATCATTCGATATACAACATCAACAGAACAGCAAAAAATAAATTTCAATACAATTAGACAACGAATGGAACAATGGCGATGTCATGCTCACCAGCCGGAGCCGGTTCCCCAATCGGACGCAGAGGCCTCGGCGGGTCCGTGGTAGGAGAAGCAGCGAAGTAGCGATCGAAGAACATATTGAGACGATCGGCCGCTATATTCCGTGTCATTGATACATTGAAAACAAAGCAATTACAGAATCAGTGCAATGAAGGTAAGAAATACGACATCACTTACGAACGTGAGCAAGCAATCTGGACAAGCACTTACGAACGTGAGCAACCAATCTGGAAAAGCACTTACGAACGTGAGCAAGCAATCTGGACAAGCCGGACCACCAATCTGGAGACGGACGCTGCCCCATCTCCGGGCAGAATGGCTGCCAGATCGGCATGGCGCCGCGTCCAGCTGGCCAATCGATAATTGCGGCGAGCTCCGCATAATTGTTCGGATGCACGGTGATGACCCTAAGAAGGGACCAAGCATTACCGGAAACAGAACCGGCAATGAATATACCAAAGATACACCCCAAGACCAGAAATCATCACCGGAAATTTCCCATGCGCAATACATGAGTTTTTAAGAAAACTGTAAAATTTCGCATAAAAAATTTCATATCCCTAAATATGAGTATAATAGGAAAACTGTAGAATTTCGCATAGGAAATTTCCTATTCCTAAAATATGAGCATATACGAAAACTATCGAATTTCGCATAGGAAATTTCCCATGCCCGATTCACGATTATTTCAGAAACAATCGGATTTCGCATAGGAAATTTCCTATTCCCAAAACTGCATGGTTTAAAAAAACATAGAATTTCGAATAGGAAAATTCCAATGCCCAATACAATCGATTCGTAGTACATACCGTGTGAACGGCACGGAAAAATGCCTCAAGATGACGTCAAATTCTTGTTTGCTGACATCATTGACGAAAGGCCGAGTGATACCGCTCTGCAAATTAAAAATAAGCAATAAGCAATACAATGATTTGTCAGAAGAAATACGCCAAGATCGAAACCCGGCAAAAGATCATCGCGTACCCCGTCCGGAATAAACCGCCGTGGAACAGCAAGTTTCGGATTGCCGTGTCCGAACTCAGACTCGGCGAGACGATAATCCTTCCGGACAACCCAAACACCGCTGAATGTAGACTTGCCTGTTGGACAGGTCACTACACAATTTTGAAGAACGCAAGTCATTACCATCAGGAAAGGACGGAGTTTTGAAGAATGCAAGCGACTAATTACCTTCACCGAAAAAAACAGGCTCCAGGGCGGGCTTTTCGGACTTGTCTCCGTTAGCGATAATAATCCGCCAGCCACCTGAAACAATGAAACCTGATTAAACGAATTTGCAGAAAACTACCATGATAAAAGTAGCATGACGTAAAAAACGACGAATTCCTATTCCTAAAACATGAGCATTTACCGAAAACTATCGAATTTCGCTTAGGAAATTTCCTATTCCCAAAAACAGGACGGTTTTAAAAAAACATAGAATTTCGAATAGGAAATTTGCAATTATTCGTCTTGCTTACCGACATCAGAGCCAGCATCATTGACCACATGCGGCCACTTCTGCAGAACTGACTTCTTGACGACTTCAGAATCGTCACCGGCCGGCTCTTCCGGCTCGTCTTCTGCCTCTGCCTGCACGGAATATAAACAAAAGGTCCACAGTAAATATGATGCGATGGATCTTGACCGCAGTGCCTTTGAGGAAAACCGGCAATCGTTACCTCATCGTCATCATCGGATGAATCTGGCACTCGGTCGCCGTTCATGCGCTCCTGTCGCTTGAGGAAATTCTTCGTGTTCTCGAACCGCGCCAAGAAAAACTGCAGGCAAGAGTCAAATTAATTATTGAGATATGAAATGCACCACAACAAAGGATAGACTACACAGTTAAATAAACATAGTACAGAATCTGGCAACAGTTCCGACCTGAAAAAATATTACAAAAGCACATACCTCAGAGACGACACGAAGCGAAAAGCGGTTCAAATTGGAGTGAAGATCCGTCAGAACTGCCGGATCGGATGGGGCAATGATGATCATCGGTGCTGTAAACCATCGATCAGATAAGTGGCAGGGCAAGAATTGCAATACAAGAAAGCATGGTGCTCACACATGTACTTACACCCCCGATTGACAGCATCTTCGAGCGTGCTGTTCATCATGGCCACCACAATATCGTCAGGCGAATGAACGATGATGCAGGTCTCGTGAAAAACCCGTGGCAGGTCAATACAACCTAGAAGAAGAATGTTCAAAATCAACATATAAGAATTAAGATCGTAATGCGGAAATGATAAATAGAATTGCCATACCGGGTTCAGTCATAAATTCGCCTGAACCGAAACCGGGCTTGTCGCTCTTGTCATTTTCAATCAGATTCAGGAAATGCTTGATTGAAGCAGCATTGACGAGATGCTTGACTGCATCTTGCAAAGTCAAACAAACAAAAACAAAAGATCACAAAATAAAACTGTAGAAATGTGATTACACGGCCGATGGGCACCTTTTTCGGGCTTGTTGACTGATGTTCGTTCGGGCATTGGTGCAAGACCGGCTTTAATCAGAAGGGTATTCTCGGCTTTCTCCTTGCGAACACCGAGTTCGGCAAGCGTCTGCAAAACAGCCGAGGAAAATTAATACAATACATAGGAAAGGACCTGTAATTTGCAAGCTGACTTGCCTTCTCGGTTTTGTCGAAAATATCGGTCGCTTCGCCATTCGACCAGCCTTTAGCAAGATCGGCCCATTTGACCGGATTTGCCAATAACGACCTATATAAGCACATTACTGCTAAAATACTTTCAATGTCTAATATAACCAATAACGATCTATATAAGAACATCATTCCTAAAATACTTTCAATGTCTAAGATACTAAAAGCGAAACTTGCGCAACTTACAGGACACTTTGAGTACCGCTGCAAATAGTCGGCAGCTGCTTCGAGAACCGTTTCCAGACTTGGTCTGATGACAAACCGTAAATAACAGGATAAACGAAGCTCGGAGAGTCTGGAATGAATAACTTGCCGGGATTCTTTGGATCGCGGTACAGCTTGTCGTCGAACTGCCGCTTGATGATGACGTACATCAAGTTCCGATAGACGGTCCAGAGGTTGCGGAAATAGTCCTCAATCCGCACTGCAAGGGAGTTGTACTTACCATAAACAATACCAAAATAGGATGGAGGAAACATCCTATCCATGAAATGATGTGAAATACCAAAAGAAGTGGAGTATAAACGAAAAAAACCGGGAAAACAACAATAGGGAATGTTTGTTTTCCCTATTCAGAAAAAGACCGAAATTTCGAAAACTACAAGGAAACGGGGAGGGAAATTCCCTATTCTGAAAATGATGGAAATTTCGAAAACAACAAAGAAATCGACAAGGAAATGTCCTATGCAAAAACCGGGCTGCAGAACATAGGAAATTCTCTATTCAGAAAAAGACCGAAATTTCGAAAACTACAAGGAAACGGGGAAGGAAATTCCCTATACAGAAAATGTTCGAAATTTCGAAAACTACTAAGAAATCGACAAGGAAATTCCCTATTCAGAAAATGACCGAAAATTCGAAAACTACAAAGAAATCGGGAAGGAAATTTCCTAGGCAAAAATACCAAATAGGAAAAGGTTTTCGGGAAATAAGATGAGCACTGACCGGCCGGCAGGCCGTAATGAATCTGGTTGACGATTGACGACAAAATCTTGTCACGATGCCGCCATTCCGCTTCCAGCGTCTCGACATCCTCGTCAGTATCGCGAGGTTCAAGCTTGCTGAGATAGTCAAAAAACACCGAAGACGTACATGAAACCCTCATTCAGTATGAAACACACGCTGAAGGATACAGAGCCAACGACTTCAGTTCTTTGCAATGGAGAACCTTCAGCTCCTTGAAGCCATTGAAGCGGCCCCACTGTCGTATGCACAGAACATGGAAAATATGGAAAATTAGTGGTGCTCTGACACATAACTAAAGAGCCATTCAAATCGAAATCAAGAGCGATTCAAACCAAATCAAACCGAATCATATGAACCCTGTCCATGGCAGAAACTAGTACACTAACCATGCGCATGACCTTCCATGTTTCGGGAAAGTCCATCGGCGTAACCTTATTCAGGAAAGCCATCATCTTGTCGATGTTGTCCTTGTTATCCAATGGATAGCCCAACTTGAGCTTCAAAATGGCATCGGGCACGCTGCAACAAAGTCAGAATTCAAAACTACGGAAAATAGAAAACGCAAGGCATAGCAGTAGCGACCTTTTGCCTTTCGGAACATCGGCCCTGGCGAGGACAAGCTTATTGAAGCCTGCCTTCGCAGTCAGAAATGATATGAATACAAAAAGGTCAATCCATACATAAACGTCCTTACAGAAACGTCAATCAGAAATACAGTCAGGAGCGACCAGCACGCAGTTCCTACCTCATAGATCGTGGACTGGACCGCACGATCGCTGTGCATCTGGTTCGCCAAATCGCCGAATTCCAAATAGACGCTGTTCTCGGCGTTGATGACATTGCCGTTCGAGTCTTTTATGTACGATCTGATGACAAATGCAGGAAGTTTGCGAGGCCCGACAGTCCTGGGATTCGCTCGGTTAAGACGTCTCATCATCCGCCCTCGTTCGGTTTAGGCGTGTCATCAACCCTCAAATGGCATGCAAACTCCCTAGTACATACTCGTCAGCAGCACTGGTTCGGTGAAAACCATCGATAAGCTTCGTGTAGCAAAGCCGATTCCAACTCTTCCACTTCTGCAAGATGTCGTGGTACGTTGCAGTCGTCTCCTTGGAGGCCTGCAAGCAATGAAAGCATTTACAGACCCAACTCTAGTTTTGCAAACATAAAATTTTCTTTTTTGCTCATGGTAGAAAATAGGAAATTTCCTATTTAGAACAACTTTTGTAAAGAACGTAAAAAACCAGAAGGCCTTGGGTTTTGCATAGGAAATTTCCTACTTGCGAATCCTGGCGATTCCCGTAAAACAGCCATATTTTTGGTTACGAAATTTCCTACTGGCGGCAACCATGGGCTACAAAAGGACACAGCTTTTGCATAGGAAATTCCCTACTGGCAAATCCCGTGAAAACAAAAAAGGCCATGGTTTTTGCACAGGAGATTTCCTACTGACAAATCCCGTGAAAACAAAAAAGCCATGGTTTTTGCTTACGAAATTTCCTACTAGCAGCGCAGCTCCCATGAACGGAAACAAGGAGTACCTCTTGCGGATAGTCAAGGCAGTAGTCGTACACCGACATCTTCCGACCTTGGCGCTCGATTTGCGTGTAGCACACATCGGGTAAATCCGGCTGGGTTGAATCCAGCGCGCTTACACCGGTCAAAGAAAAACGGATCTCATCGCTATCCATATGGGAACAGAAGCATGAAAAGGATACACGAGGATAGGCTGCTGGCCTGCAAACCCGGATGGATTGTCTTCGCTTTGAAAGTCGAGAAACGACTTTTTCAACTTGGCGACACCCTCAACGGTAACGTCGCGGAGCTTGAATGCTGCAAGACATGTTAAGAACCTTATTGGTATGTTCAAATAAATGAATACCTCAAATGAATATAAGACATCTAACAACAACCGTAAAGCAATACGACATCATTCATTACCCTCTTTATCGAGCTTGTCGATATTAACAGCGATGGGATGCCGAAACAGAAGCCAGTCCTGAAGCTTTCCCTTTTGGCCGGGTTGGCTGGGTTTCTGCATGTGTTCAAAAATAAGAACAAAGCAAATGAAAGGGTAATACACCACGGAGCAAAACCGAAACACTGCCGACCTCATCTGCTGATGGAAACAAGAACTTCGGGAACTCCTTGTAGATCGGTGCATCCTTGAGAAGACCACAGCGTTCTAGACAAGAAGATTGGATGCATAACGGGCAGAGAGCACCCAACTGAATACGTCAAAACATACCGGTTTTCTCGTCAAGATTGTCGTGATCATTGAGGATATCGCGTAATATGTGGCCAAAGCCCTGTTACCTCAAGTCAGAATTAAAGCTGCACAGATAAAGCGCCTCAATCAGAATGGATATTAAAAATGGATATTAAAAACGGCTTGGCTACGTACGCCATAGCGCTCGAGGAAGAGTGGAACTCGTTTGAACACGCGCTCCAAATTGGTGTACTCCATCGGTCCCTCGACAACCGGACTGAAGCCCGGCCATCTTTCCTCGAAATCATCCGGAGCTTCCTGTAGGTCCGGGAGTTCCAGCTGATGCACCAGAAAATCAGCAAATAGGACATGATGACAAACGGGAAAATCGAACAGCACTAAACATCACACAAACAGTATCTGAAAATTAATGTACATCGTCGCGTCAGTACCTCTGATTTCTCGGACCCTTCATCGTCATCGGCCGGAGCCGAGGGTTGATCGACGGGGGGTGCAGCTGCTGCATCGTCACGATTGCACGCCTCCTCGCTCGCCTCCTCGTCGTCCGAAGCAGCCGCTGCCGCTGCAGCCGGCTCCGCCTCAGCCGGCTCCGCCTCAGCGTCGACGGCCTCGTGACTGCCTTCTGCACTCTGAAGAATATATACAACTTAGAAGATGCATAATGCCCTGCCAATCAATGTCGAGAGAAACCATAGAGAACACAACACAAGACTCTTAGAGCAATCGAAGCATGTGCGCATGAAAATGCTTCAACATGAAATAGCTATCAACATGGGTCCATGTTTCGAGACTGGTCCACTAAATCCAAGAATGTAGAATGTTTAAAGTACGCTGTCAGCAGGTCTCATCATACCTTCTCGTCGTCCTCCTCATCTTCGTCGGCTTCCACGGCCTCGTCGTCCAGAGGCACTGTTTTCTTTTTCTGAATCACAACAGAAAAAATATGTATCAGAAGCCAAAAAAAATAATGGAATACACATTCAGGGAATACACATGTTGGACGCAGAATAGATGAATCGGCAGGTTCAAACAAAACAAGCTGCAGCGTGCTTACCTTTTTACTCGACGCCTTCTTGAGCGGAACCTCGTCCTCGTTTTCATCAACTGCGTCATCCGGTTCGACCTGAAATAAATACATACTGTCAGCATTTGTAATTGGGAAATGATAGTATGCAATACATTTTACGGCAATGTTGGAATCAAATGTGATAGGACGTTTTTGCAACATTTTCGCAACAATACTGACCGGCGGCTTGCGCTTCTTCTTCTCTCGCTTTGATTGCTTGATTTGTGGCGAAGCATCGGAATCGACAGTTGCGTTGTCCAGCGCTTTCTGCAGAATTCAAAAGTAACCACCTCAATTTCATCAACACAAAATGCGATTTATATGGCAAAAAATTTTCCTACTACTCTAATTTCCCTCTAAAAGGAAATAGGAAATTTCCCAAAAAAAAATAGGAAATTTCCTACTCCCTGGGAACCAAAATCATCCCATCTTTCTAAATACGCTGTTATTCTGCCGGATATAAAAGGAGGAACCAAAATCATTCCATCTGTCTACATATTCTGTTATTTTCTTAAGGAATATCCACACCTCCAAATCCGAATCGTGATTCGCCTCCGCCTCCTCTTCCTCGTCGCTCTGCAACACAAATTTAAGAGTAGGAAAACTTCTACATAAAAAGCAAAAAACAATCAAGTGGAAAGGCCAACCTGATCGGGTTCTACTGGGTCGCCAAAGCGACCGCCGGTCGTGATTGCTTCGTGCCTCTGTAATAGGAACAGCAAAAGATCAAACTACATTCCTCCCAGAAAAATCATAAACAAAAATCAATCGGCCTTGAACCAGACGTGCCATTTGAAAACAAACTCCAATCTTTTCAACATCATCAGAACATTCCACACCTCTTTGAACCACAGGTGCCATTTGAAAAACTGCTCGATCCTGGACTCGGGCTTCTTCTTGCGCTTGACGAGGTCCTTGTAGATTGCATGAACAAGATCAGTCTGTTCCTCCGCCGAATCGGGCTCCAAATCGGGTTCAACTGCAGGGGAGTTAGAAGGCGGAGCCATGTACTACAATTCCCTTGAAGCATGCTAATGAATTTACCTGGGCAAAACTGGTCCTGAAAGCCCAATGGATCTCTGTTGAGATTCGGGTACGAGGCAAACGGTAAAAGCTCCTGCTTCTCTACACAACGGAGTTAGGCCCATTAAACAAAAGCATATGAAAGGATCAACTTACCGTCGCGCAGGTACATAGAACGGACGGTACCCACGGCTTGAAAAAATTCACCCCAGGCGGACGTAACCTCCTCGAGATTGGAATCTGGATTACACTATCACTATCGAAGGACAACTGAAAAATACAATGCATTACTCACCATTGAAGCGCAGTGGTGCGCCCGGTTCGTTGACAAATGGCGGCTTCATAACTACACGGATATCAGGCGACGACAATATGACAACACAAAGAGCAGAACACGTGCCGGCTGAATTCCTCAAACCCCTCCGGATTTTTGCGTCAGGAACGCCGATGCCACCGGGAGGACGCGGATTCCATTGCCAGAACGGGTGGCGGAAATTGTTACGAAATCGGGGTAAGGGACGACCTGTCCCGAAATCAAAATTCCAGCTAGACTGGGGTTGAATCATTTACTGAAGAAGAATCGATGCTATAAACGACAACAAACAACAACCGACTCGAAATACGTCCTAGGAAATCGCCCTACATATAAGATGATCAAAGCCTAGAAAACCAACGAAAACACTATAGGAAAACACCTACTCAGGAAATTCACATATAGTGCAAAAACTTGTTTTTTAGCATAGGAAATTGCCTTCGACATAAAATGATGAAAACCTGGAAAACCAACGAAATCAATGTAGGAAAAACCCTACTCAAGAAAACACACATATTGCAAAAAAACAGGTTTTTTAAGGATAGGAAATTTCCTACTGGAAATTCGGCGACTTATGAAAAATACGTTGATTTACAATAGGAAAGGGAAACCACAAAAAATGAGTGATTTCATAAAACACACGAATTTCTGTGGACGGTTGGACGGTTCAAAAAATATGCCAAAAACGCAAATGTGTCCGGAGAGAGAAATTGCAGCGGGAGCCTGAAACGAACGTCTGCAGGCCCCAGGAGGTATTCAAAGAACAGAAAATAATTTTCCGGGATGTGTAAAACAAGAATTTGTCAAAAAAAAACGCCGCCCTGTCTTACCAAACTCCCATTTCCAAATTTTCGAAACTGAAACGCAGTCGGCCGCTCGCCAAACAAGGTCAAAACCATCAAATTTACCTTCTGATGCTCTTGTCGTCCTTCGGGAAGCTTTCTGAGACAAGGAGTTTTCGGCATTCGATTGCTTTGCGGTCTGCCGCGCCTTCGCGGGCATTCCAACGAATTTGGAAAACCAATTTGAGAAGACTTCAACCACAGAAACGATAACAAACGATGTGCAATTGCCAATCGGCGCGAAAGTCGTTGTGGCGGTTAACCCCCAATCCTCCATTTCCATGGGCTGTTGGCTGGTACGACGGGCGGCCGAAAAACTGCTAACCTTGCGAATTCCTGCCAAATTTGTGATCGGACACGGCCTGCGCGGGAAACAGAACTGAGGCACAACTTCTTTGTTTTTCTCGAAAGCAAGGTAAGGTTTTGCAAGTTTCTGTTTTGTACATTTGTGTCTCCAACCTGGTTTCAACTACGCGCCAAACATTTTTGAAATGAGTAATTCTCCTATCCCAAAACTTCCACCGGCATGGGTTCTTTCGCTCGTTTTCGACTTCTTTTGGCATAACTATTAGATTGAATCGCCTCAACAGCATTCCTGCAACAAGTACTTGTGGCGGGAAAAGCGGTTTGCCCTGAAGGGAGCAGTAAATGCAACATAGAGGTATGTGTTTGCCGAAAATATTTACTTTGAGTCCATTTTTATGTCTTTGGGCCATTACACCATTCTTTTGTCACTTAGGAAATTCCGAAATGAGGAACAACATTGATTTTGTGTTTCAAACTGGAAAATTTGAGGACATCTGATCATTGCATTGTAAAGCAATGCATTTTAGCGCACCATTGACAGTTCCCCTTTCAGTCCTACGCTGTCGCTAAAGCAAAAGCAGGAACATATTCCTAAAATATTTCCTTTATTGCAATTAGGTTTGTTTATTTATGTATTGTGGATGAAATAAATTTTCGGTTACATTTACGCAGAAAGAAGGCAGCAAGTCGTACTCGGATATTGCATATCCCTTATATCGTTCTCCGAATAGGAAATTTCCTACTATTTGTGGGCATGATGCCAATGCATGTATCATTACCATTTTCACAAGTGAAATATTTCATGATGTGAATCTAACACGGGACTGTTCCTGCAAAATTGCATAATTACGCGCATAGCTACTTCGCTACTGGGTGTTTTCATGAAAGTGTAAAAGTTGATCAATATCGCCGTAGGGGCTTTCCCACTGGATATTCCGGCATATTCAGAATTTTAAAGCAAAATGCCGATAGGGACTTTCCCACTGGATATTGGGGCACATTCAGAATTTTAATGCAAATTTCGGATAGGATTTTTCCCACTGCGTATTCGGTCAAATTCATAATTTTAAGACAAAATGCCAAAAGGATTTTTCCCACTGCTTGTTCGGTCGATTTCGGAATTTTAAGGCAAAATGCTGATAGGAATTTTCCCACTGGATATTCAGTCAAATTCGGAATTTTAATTAATTTCGGCCTAGGGGCTTCCCTACTGGAAATCATCGTTGTTGCATCAATTCATGCTCTGCCGTACGCATTCAGGTTTACTGAGCTGAATGAGTTCGTTCTTTGCAGCATCGTCATCGAATCAATCGCCGCAGTCGCCTGCGATCCTGCATTCACAACGAACGGTGCCAGTGACGCCTGTCCTGAGCCGCACTTCGTCATCATCCTCTATTGCTTCAGTTTGGACCGGCAGCAGTGGCGGTTACCTCGGATCATCCGATATCGATTCTGCTTCGCTGTCCGGCACAGACGGGTCTCGACGCCGCCGAAGGGATTCCGATCCTTTTGGTCCTCTCAGCGACGACAGTGACGGTCCTGACGATGGACCTGTGTTCATTCCAGGGACCATTGAGCGTGGCTTTGGATCGAACCGGGGCAAAGGACGGCGGGCACCTCGACAAGTTCGTCAGAAAAGGAAGGAAGAGGAATCAGCGACCGCCAATGCCTGTGAGCGGCACAGCATGACCAGGCCGTGCTGCAGCGACTACATCAAGCATCTCGGCGACGTCACGGTCAACGAGTTCATTCGCTGCAAGGAAGCATTCGACCTCATGGATCGGAATCAGCAGGATGCCTTCCTCCTTGACGCATTGAAGCGTTTCGATCGGCGGCGGCTTCATCCAGTTCAGGAGAACTGGCAGTACTACCACGATCTGCCCGGGCCGGTGCAACAACAGCACCCGATGTGCGAGGCATCGTGGTGCAGGATGTACGGCATCGGCACGGATCGAATCCGTGGCATCTACGACCGCGCGGAGAAGGACGAATTCGGCCGAGTCATCTCGATTCGAGCTGCAGCTCACGGCAACTCCGGCAATCGCCATGCGGCCAAGGACTGGCAGTCCGACAAGGTAAATTGTTTGATAATTTTTTAGGAAATTTCCTATTATGGTGGAGTAGGAAATTTCCTATTATTTTACTCACAATTCAATTAAAAACGGCCAAGGACTGGCAGTCCAACAGGGTAATTAGTTTTGGATAATTTGTTTTCTTCGTTTGCTGCAGCCATCATATATTATTGCGAACATTCAGATGCCAAAGACTATATAGAGTAGGAAATTTCCTATTATTTATTTGCTCATAATTCATTTAAAAACGGCCAAGGACTAGCAGTCTCAAAAGAAAGTTTATTTTTTCTGCAGCCATGATGTATTGTTTCAAACATTGAGAAGCATAAGACTGCAAAGAGTAGGAAATTTCCTATTGGAATTCTTACAAAACAATTCATTAAATATCTTTGAATATAAGGCATATCATCCGTATTGTTTTTCACTTCTGTATCGCCATGCAGGTCTTGCTATGGCTCGAGAAGGAGCTCATTCTTGTGTGCTGTGTAGCACCGGACGACATCAGATGGCATATGCCGGCTCACATCACGCGTCGCACGTTGTATTATCAATGCAAAGAGGTAGTCACCATTTCCATTTGATGCATATGTCTAGCGATTATAGGAGTTGATGTGCTTCATTACTATTTGTTTCCTGATATCTGTTTTGTAGGTGTTATACGAGCTGATATGATTTATTTCATATGTTTCCTGAAGTCCCTTTTGCCTGCAGGAACTGGTCCACAAACTATGCGAACTCAGGCAAAGCGATATGATCTCGTATCAGCGATTCTTGGACCTGCTGCGGATCCACTATCCTTACGTAAGTATGAAGAAAGCCAGAGTGCATCCGGCACAGTTCTCACCTCATCGCAGATCGTATATCCACGCAAGACACGGCTAGGCCAATGCTGCTACTGCCGAGAGCTCAATGCTACAAAGCCAAGTCAGAATGAGCCGGTATGTATTCGCCTCTGGATTCACTCTTCTGTGGTTTCATCTTGGGAAATTTCCGTTGTGACTATTAGAAAAAGTTTTCTTCGGTGGACGGTTCCCCATGCATTTTAGGAAATTTCCTATGACCGCTAACCTTAAAGACTTCCATGTTTTTTAGGGCGGACGGATGCCCCATGAATGGTAGGAAACTCCCAATGAGCACCAATCTTTAAGACTTCCAATGCTTTCTATAGAAAAGGATGCCGAATGCACTGTAGGAAATTTCCTATGAGCACTAATCCTAATCCTGGCAAAGTTTTATACCGCGGAAGGATTCCCGATAAATTATAGGAAATTTCCTATGACGACAAACCACTCCAATTTACTCAAATTCGAATATTTCCTCAATAATTCATCATAGGAAATTTCCTACCGTTCAATAGGCATAGGAAAGCCTACTTAAATTTCTGCAAAATGTCTGCTTCATTCAATTTTCTATATTGTCAATTAAACGACGATTACACGATGCACAGGAGCGTTTGGTCGCTTGGCATGCCAAAAGTAGGGCCCACCGAGAGTTGTATACAAGTAAGGCCACATTGTTGTCCATTGTTGCCTTTGCACTATCAATTCCTACGTATTGCTGAAAATACCATTAGACGAACGGCGGGCCTACACGATGCATGCCCAGAATGCCGCCGCCAACCCGAAGAAGTACCTCAGTATTATCCACGATGCTCCTGCGGCTTTTGCAGCTCTCAACTTCCGCCGTGTTCCGTCTGTAAGTCAATCCATTTTCCTTTGGACTACATTTTGAATACAAATGCCTTTTTTATCGAAGTCTTATATTGATGTTTCTGGCAGGATCTGCAACGATGTGACCTACCGGAGGCACCCTGTATCGGCTGGATCAATCACAGCAACGGAACTTGTGGCCTGGTCATGGTTCCTCCCGAGTACAAGAAGGACCAGAACGTGAATATCGAAGTTCTCTGGTGGGTGAAATGATTTGGTTTGCTTAATGTAGCCAGGCCATCTCTTCTTGGCTTTGCAAATTTGAATTGTTGCCATGGCAAACCGATTGCTGTTAGATTTCCTAATCCATACAACATAGGTTCGTTATTTGGACTGCAATCAAGGATCTTCCACCCAATGAGCGTCCCGACACATTGCTACTGCAAACAGATTCCGCTGGGAACAATAAAGGTACAGTGTTCATTACACCTGCCAATAATCAGCATTTTATCATCCTGCATCCTCACTTCCTCCATAGGAAAAGCAACCATGGGATTTCTCGGATTGCTGGTCCAACTAGGCATTTTCCGAGAAATTGTCTTTTCCCAGGTGATTCCTACGTTTATGTTTTTTCTGTATTTTCTGGTTGTGATAATGTTTCAGATGGTCCGTGGCCATACCCATGCCGATGTGGACCAGATGTTCAGCCACATTCGTGTTGCACATTTTCATCATGACTGGTTTGGTTACGATGGACTTGTTGAGGCCATTCGCCGCACGCATGCACACTACGTCGTACCAGATTCCACTGCCACAGTGAGTGCTGATTTTCATGTACTAGAACATTCTCCCAATCTCTTTGAATCCTCACGCATGCGATTTCATAGGCTCCGGAAAAATCCATGAAGATTGACATTTTGCCGTTCGTCCACAACTGGATGGATTGGCTGCTCCCGATCACATGTGACATGGTAAGAATTTGTAAAATTATAATCGTCACATTGCAAGGAATGGGAAATTTCCTATGAATAGTAATAGGAAATTTCCTATGCGGAATTATTTCGATTGGGTCATCTTTCGACATTGGCATTTGATTTACAACGTTGTAAACATGTGAGGTGTCTAAGAACTTGTGCAACACAATCGTCATATTTGAATGGGAAATGCAACTTTAAATCGGCATAGGAAATTTCCTACGCGAAATTATTTTGATTGCGTGGACTTTCCTGATTGGGAAATGCAAGTTTACATCGGCATAGGAAATTTCCTACGCGAAATTATATTGATTGCGTCGACTTTCCTGATTGGGAAATGCAAGTTTACATCGGCATAGGAAATTTCCTACGCGAAATTATTTTGATTGCGTCGACTTTCCTGATTGCAACTTTCCTTAGTCTGGTCTGCAATCGAACCACGTATTCCTGTTTCGCATCAAGCCAGATGGCACTGTTGGCGTGAAGGCACGTGCCTGGCATCATCACCACTTCGGGCCTTTCCGTGGTAAGTGCAAGCTGTTCTTTATGGCCATATTTTCATGCCATGCAATTCTCCTTATGCTGATCCACTTGTCCCACTATAGGCAAGCCGCTAGGTGACGAAGAAAATTACGCTGGTCGCATGATGGATGATTGGTATCCTGTTCTTCTTATCCGCAACAATCAGCTCCGCGATGACTTCCCGCCTGATATGGTATTTTGGGTTGCTTCTATTTTTCTGTTCCTGCAATGCCTATAAGAAGTCCTGTCCTCACCGATTTTGGAAGCCTTCCTATTTCTTTCCGTTAATAATTTTTATAGTACGACTCATCGTATTGTAGGCTATGCCAAATGGGAATTGGAAGGAGAAGTACTGGAAGGCGCTGAGCGAGCCGTCCAAGCTGGCCAAGTTTCGAACGGCAGCTGGCATGCATGACGCTGGCAGGGCCTGGATTGATCGGCTTGTAACTGAGGGCAAGATTTATCCTGATCAGCCAGCTCGGCCCAATCATTACTATCATCTACGTCAATGGAGTAAGCAGGTATGTACCCTGGCAAAACATCTATTCAATCTGCTCTTAAGAGTAGTCAATACGGTGGAAAATCAACTTAGTATTCTTTGTATTATTTGTTTGTCAATTATCGTTCGAATTCTGTATTCGGTGGAATATGAAATTTCCTATTTTCGTATTTTGTATTCATTGGAATATGAAATTTCCTATTTTCGTATTTTGTATTCATTGGAATATGAAATTTCCTATTTTCGTATTTTGTTTTCGGGGGAATATGAAATTTCCTATTTTTTATTTTGTTTTCGGTGAAATATGAAATTTCCTATTTTTGTATTTTGTTTTCAGTGAAATATGAAATTTCCTATTTTGCTATTTTGAATTCAGTGGAATATGATATTTCCTAGATTCCTATTTCCCTCAATAATGTGTTCCCTGATATCCACTTCATTTCTCTGCAGTCTTTCCTCAACGAGACACTGGATGTGGAGACCGGAGTATTTGGCTTTGAGCCGACTCCTTTCACGGTCAATCCTCTGCGTGCGGCTTTTGTTCGCCGCGACTTTTCTGCACCGTCTGAGGCAACCATGGAGCCAGGTGAATTCGAATTATCATCAAATCATACCTGGTGTTTGCAATTATAACCGAAATTTGGATCTATGACTGGTCCATGCCCTATTCAGTATTCAAATGCAGGTCTGATTTGGGCCGTGCAATCGGACGCATCTTACCAACGGGCTGGCCGGGGCTCACGGTACGACAAGGCACCCTTCTGGATTGCTGAGCTCACCAAAATCGAGGTGAGAAGTCAACGAATGTTCATCTCTGAAAAAAAAAGTCATCACATGTTCATTTCTGCAATTTTCAATAGCATTTCAAGGCTCAAGGTGCACCTTCCAGCTGACTTTGAGAATAGGAACAGGCAGATGGTACCAGGCTCTACACTGTCAAGTACTACGATCGGGCAGGGAGGGTTCAGAGAGACAAGGTTCGTACTGAACTTAGAAAGGCAGTGCTTTACCAATATATATTGATTTTTTATATTGATAATCTGTTTGTATGAACAATCTGTTTCCACAGCCTTATTGATCATATATGCAATGCTTGGGCCGTATGCCAATTCGTTTGCATTATTGATTGGCACTAATTCAAGCTTGGGGCAAAATCTTAATCATTTCTACGGTGCTGACATCTTCCACAGGCAGGCAAGGAGGTCTTCTCGAACTCAACGCAATTCAAGATTGGCACTGCCACTGGCACTTTTGCCTTTGAGTATTTTCTCTATGGCCCCGTCAAGCTTTCTGTTTGCAAGGCTACCGCTACTCAGAGGTCGATTACATATCGCCTGAGCAGTAACACTATATCTGCAATTTTGTCTCGCCTTGATGAGGTTGGAGACGACGATGCAGAGAAGCACGATTGATTTACGTAGTTGCTGTTGATTACTGTATTTTTAGATTTGCCCGACAATAGTTTGTCACTGCAAAGCTGTTGTTCAGACTTTATTCTTCACACAGGAAACTAACCTTGAATCACTTCAAGTACACCGAATTATGAAATGCAATCCGAGCACAGAAATTAAATTATAGCAATAAATAAAAGGAAAACAATCCAAAGGGAAAACTCAGAATACAGGAGAGAACGACTATCTGTCAATAGGAAACACTGTAGGAAAATTGTACCTTTCCTATAGGAAATTTTTTTTGTCAGGCTCAATTTCCTACTGTTTCCTATAGGAAAACGGAAATTTTCCTATATTTTCCGATAGGAAACCAATAGGAAAAAACACCAAAAAATCCCTGTTTCCTATAGGAGAATCTCGATTGCATTTAGGAAAACAATATTTCCAGGATTTTGTTTTGGATGCCGTTTCATTCGGCCGTACGACTATCCGCTCATCTCACCGGACAACGTGGCCTTCAAGCTTTCCGAGATC
>JAULBW010005345.1:0-19220 GCA_032358265.1 Vaucheria bursata | reverse complement strand
TACTTTACAAGAATACACATATAAGACGAATTAAGTCCATAGAGTCACAGTTCAATAACAGATCACGGCAAAACAGACCAGATCCTGACAAAGACCCTCAGTTCAACTCCCAGTTCTAGAATGCAGCTTTGACTCAGTTTGGTATAAAAAGGAATCTTTCCAGCACTTTTCATCCATAACTTGACAGACAGACAGAACAAACTAGTCAAACTTTGGAACAATATTTGTGGACTTATGTGCATCCAGATCAACTCAACTGGGTTGAAAATCTTCTTCTTGTTTACATTGTGTACAATTCCTCATATCATGATTTGATTGATATGTCACCCTTCATGTCCTTCTACAGATTTGATCCCCCTACAAGTTTAGACACCAAATTGGTACCCAATAATCCCCCAACTATTGAAGATTGAATAACATAGATCACTGATAACCACTGCTTAGTGAAACTTCAATTGGATTGGACCATAGAGCAAATGAAGAAATATGCAGATTGAAAACGTCAACCAGTCAATTTTCAGGTTGGTAATTCCATAGTTTTAAATCAGCAAAATATACCAACCATGTACCCATGCCAAAAACTGGATTGGAAAAAATTTGGCCCATATGTAATTTCAGACTAAATTAATCAGGTAACTGTCAGGAATTAACTCCCTTAGGACTTAATTCTATTTTGTAGCTGATGTACATTTCTCCTAATGATATGTTGAAGTTTCAGTTCTGATTATGATAACATGTTTCAGTATAGATTATGAGAACAAGTTTCAGTAAGTGATGTTTTGTTGTGTTGATGAAGTTATCTTACTTCTATTAACATAATTTAGGATGTAATAATACATGCATTCTGTCACAGATTTCTTGTGCTTAAGTTGCATGTTACATTCCTTACAGTGACACTTTGTCTGGAATTGCCCCAATCTTTTGACCTAATACATAGCATTTTCCATGCCTCTTTATTGTCTAAGAAACAGAACTTTCTGATTGGCCAAACCAGCAAAAATCCACCTCCATTATTGGTCAACAATATTGGTATATTGTACAATATTGAAGATATAGTAGATGTCAAGAAAATCAGTGGAGAAATGCATCATCTCATTGCATGAAAAGGATATGAAGCAGCAGACAATACCTGGGAGCCAGAGTGGAACTTTACGGACTGTGAGAACCTCTTGCTCAAATTTAAGCAAAATAATAAAAAACTTGGAAGAATTGCTCTAGAGGAGGAACTGTTAGGTATTGCTATGGATTGTTACCCATTCATTCAAGTGATTCATTTAATTGATCTGTAAAATTTGATATGATTTGGATTCTTACATTGTGAATCCAAATCATAATTCTTAATAGTTAACTTTCATGGTATAAAGATCACTCTTTGTCATGCATGCATGCTTAACTAATACACTGCAGTAACCAATGTATCTTGTCATTTGTTACTCCTTGGTTACATCCTGATTCAGTGTCTTACAGTTAGTGTCTACAAACTATCTCTAATGTGATCAAAATTATTGTAAAAATTAATAATTTTGTAGATTAGCAAACACTTGTGTTGCATCTTCAAATAAAAAATAATGCTCATATCCATTGGCTGTTTCCATGATGTAATGTTGGGAGGAAAAAAACAAAAACTTTGTTTGCTTTAAAAGTAGTTGAATTACACAAAGCATTATCCAAAGCAAGCAATACATTACATGCAGTTCTTTTGCAAATAAAGTTGAAAAAAGCTTCATGAAACTTTTTGTTAAATATGAAAACATTAATCCATACACTGTTTTGTGAAAAATACAAAACTGGCCAAGTTCTACCTGATATGTAGACAGAATTTTTACACTTTCTTATCATTACTGCTAGAACACATTCAGTTCCTACAGTATTGCAAAAAATCTATGACTGCAACTTTACACTTTGATTTCTTCTTTCCACAAAGAGTTGCAAGATCCTTGCTAGAAAGCAGCACTGTATATCAAGGGAAAAGACAGCAAAACAAACTTGTTTATCTACATTGTAAACTCAACTTGGATTGCACTTATCAATATTTTTGTATAAGTGCTTCAGGAAGACAAGCAATTCCAGGACATTTTTATTGATTTTTCCATATTTGCCATATAAACTGATTGTGCTTAGACGCTGACATTAACAAAAATTTTAAGCTACTTCCATGATGCTTTTAAGTCATCTGTTGGTGTATTTAATGTTTGGATAACTTATAATGTCTTGCGCTGGATAACTGCTGGTGGCAAAGCAAGAGACATTCCATGCTGTTAGAAAATGCTAATTTTATAGTTTATGCGTGCAACTAGTAGTCAAAGACAAGAAGAAACCCAAAGAAATACACACAATCAATAATTTATTAATTCCTGTTCATATGTTGCCATGAATGAATTTTGTCAACATAACGCAACTTAAGAGAACGCATTTAAAACAATGTACGTAAAAGATGAACTAAATCAATAGAATCATAGCTCCATAACAGATTACATGGCAAAGCAGGTCAAATACTGACATATACCTAGCATGAAAAAGATAAAGTCACTCCTTAAGTCCTAGATGTTTTACTTGAATCACACAAAAAGTGGTCCATTTCTTAGAAATATCTTAGTTATGAGCATGTTTTTGCACTTCCTTCTTATTGGCAATCTCCTTTTGAATTGCTTTCCATCAACTTGAAACTACCAAGTAGCACTTTGGATTGAAGGAATATTAGATTGTTCTAGCATTGCAGTTATTTCAAGCATTTACAATCATTCAGCAAAGTGCCAATACCTCCCTTGCATTTTTGAAACCTACAGAGCTTATAGGCTGCAGATGTAAAGTATTAGTAATTTACTAAAAAAATAATTGTATTACAGCAGAGTAGATGGCTGGACTCCACCATTTTGTATCCCCAAGTACTTAGGTCTACATTGCAGTGAAGTTTGAATTTTTTTTACCAGAGCCAAAGTGTGGCTTAAGCGCAAGACTGTTGTACAATATATCTTTGCTTGGCAGACTCAGGTTTATATTACTCATAGACTGTAATCTATTGAATCAATAATTTTTATAAATTTTTGTAAACTCAAAGTGATGAAATGTGATCAATCTCTTTTTTTAAGCATCAGTTCAGTAAGGAAAAGGGTTCCAATTGTTTGCTGGTGGAAATGAAAAAAAAATTTGTTACTTTTCATGCAGCTGCAAACATGAAGAAAGGCCTCTGACAGTTAAATATGAATGATAAAACAGTAAAATGTTGCCAGGATGTATTAGAGAAAGGTTAGAAGAAGCACTATAATACTGCAATCTCATAAATGTAAAAAACTAAAGATAATAAAACATGCAAGAACAGAGTAGGGAAAAAATATTTGTTAACAAGAAAATGAAAAAAGGACTACTTTACTGTGCCTAACACAAAAAAAGTACTGTCAAGAGGCACAACACCAAAGAACAGTATGATTCCAGTAAGTGTGGAGAGAAGAGGAAATAAATAAAAAAGGGGAAATAAGCAGTTTATATTGCAATTGGGATACACTTGCATGTCTTTTCTTCAGATGTAGAAACTGCATTTGAAATTAAGTTGATGATTGTCTTCATGCTTGTATCAGGATTTTTAAATGATTATTCTATTTCATATTCAGAATTGTGATCCCTATTCTGTTTATCTAAATTCAGTTTTACAGTTCAATTTTTCTACAACTTTCTTTTTGATGATTTACGTTTTGTCAAATACAATGATCGGTAACTTCCTAGTTATTCCAGCCCTTGGCAGTTTGACTTCTCATTAAACTGCACATTAGAGAAGAGAATCTGCAAAATTTTGGAGATGTTACAAATACTCTTTCATGCTTAACATAATCTTCAGTATAGAAAGAGGAAAACAGTCAAGAAACCAGAAATGTAGGCTGAAGTTTTCTACTTTTCCGTGAAACACTTTTGCCAGAGTGATGCGTTTTCTGGCACAATAGTATTTGAGCCTCTTCCTCTTGCTATACCTATTCCCGATCGAAACATTTTATTAAATCTTTTCCTATCCTCTCAGCACACTTGCCATGCTGCCAAAATCCAAGTACTACAGTACCTCTTATTTCACTTTCCTAACAGATTGATTAGAAAAAAATTCTTTTTGTGTGAAAGTACCAAGCAAAAGACTTAAGTGCATATAGCAGATTAATATCATGGATGGTACACGAGGAGGCATTGTATACAGTTTAGTCATTCTGACCATTTATAGAATATTTTAGCACTCTGTAACATCAATCCCTACAAGCTTACCATGCAATGAATTAAACAAAGACATCCATAAAACCTTATCTGATGAAAGAAAGATTCTACTATCGTTAAAACACAATCACAGCAAGAATGGAAAAAATATTCCTAATTCTGGCAGTTTTTGGCTCTGAGTAGAAAAGAAATATGGTAAATTTATATTTAGAATTAAAGTGAACATCAAATTTAATGAATTTTCACTAGTAACAAAAACATGAAAAAGGCATATCGTGAAAATTTCCTTTCGTCGGATAGAACGCATTTATATGATGAACCCGCCAAATTTGTTTCCTGAAGTTTACTACTAATACTATTCTTTCAAAGTTTTGCAATAGTTCACAAAAATGTATGACCCACACGATACAATAATTTAATATCTCTATATGTATACCATGCCTCTAATCACTGCACGTATCGAATTGGAATTTGGGTTGGAAAAGCTTTCTCAAGATCTCGCAAAGAACTTCTACATTTTTCGTATTTCTCTATTTCTTGGTCAGTTAAAAGACATTCATTTAAACCTGACTCAATATCAGCCTGAATCTGCAAAACAAATAAAAATAATTATAGAAGAAAGTAAATTTTAGTTGTCCTTTTATAAAAAGAAAATGTCACTGCATAGTGAACCCTGCTAAGTTGCTAAGCTGTAGGGTGAGCACATACACATGAATTGTTAAAACATTGACTCAATTTTTTATATTCTACAATAGGTGGATAATT
The DNA here is from genome assembly GCA_032358265.1 of Vaucheria bursata. Taxonomy (NCBI): domain Eukaryota; class Xanthophyceae; order Vaucheriales; family Vaucheriaceae; genus Vaucheria; species Vaucheria bursata. The sequence goes on along the minus strand of JAULBW010005345.1, from coordinate 14,264 downwards.
TCATGTCCATAGTGTCGAGAATTATAACATTTTGTTTTGAGGCTGTATGCAGAAATAATTTAAACATATGGAAATGTGGTCAGCAATTAGTGATAGTTGGGAAAAAAGGTTTTAATGGAAAAAGAAGAGTATGAAGATTTGCAAGGTAAGTCGGATGGTGCTGAAGAAGCGGAACCAGTTACTTTGATGATGCCGAAACCACACTTCAACATGATAGAGAAGTGTTGCTATAAAGACGCTGAATAAATTAACCTTATGATGCTTTAAGAAGCAAGGCGGGGATTATGCGATCATTAAAATCCAAACAGTTTTCTACTTCTGATTAGTTAAAATATAATAAATATCATTCAAAAGCTTTGTATCCTTTAGATAGATGTATTTAAATAATACTTTAAACAGATTGTTGCCTAGTTAACACATTACTTATCGAAGTAAATTAATATTTGATCTAATTCTCTTTAACTCGGGCACTTGCTTTAACAGAACAGTATGTTATTTACCACGAAGCATTTGACTTGGCAGGTGTCATTGTAGTACAAATCATTGTGTTGCATGTATTGAGAGATTTGAGTTTAATTTCAATTTTATATTAAAATTTGCCTAAATCAGAAAGTTTTGAGGTACATTCACACCACTTAGTCTCTTCATAAAATGGATTTTACAGTATCGAAAAGAACCAAGAAAGTGCGAAATATGTTAACATAGACTTATCTTAACGAAATTAATCATGTCTAAGAACTACTCAAATTAATTATGTCCACAAGAGTTTGAACGCAAATTTGTAGATTCATTACATGGTGTTTTTGCAAAGTAATCAATTTCATCAATTGTAAAAATACATAACTTATTGATACATGAATTATTTCTTATCACCTGATTATCTGCCACATCAAAACCAATGAATACTAACTCTTGACGTCTATCTCCGTAAGGCTCTTCAAAATCTTCAGTGATGGCCATTTCTTGGTTAGGTGGCCAATTTTTAGCGGCCACACTAGCCCACCATCTACCTAAACATTGAAGTTCAAAATATCTGCCTGCATGACTCCAGTACCTAATTAATATAATACTTACAGACTTAAAACAATAATAATAAGATTTGAAGAAATTGACAGTGCACCAGTGTTCTACATTGTAATAGTATTGGTCAACCATTCGAGCAGAAAATTTTTATTCTGAGGCATTTGAGCTCGTTTATAATTGTAATATTATTTGTTCCGGATAAGAAGCAATTTATTAATGTAAAATTAAGGACCAAATGACTCAAGTTTAATTTTGCAAAAATATAATTATGGAAGATAAGGTTAAAAATGAAAAATTGCTGATTACAAATTAAACTGAATCAAAATATTTTGCTGCATTTTATGGGTACAATTCATCAAGACCACCAAAAACAACATGTTATCTTCAAATATATATAGCTCAACTTGAACACGATATGACTTTTCGACTATTTTGCTATGAGTGATAATTCATTATATACAGAGTTTAATTCACAAAAGTGCTATAATTTATTCTTACATTGCAGCGACATCGGAACATGCCAGCCATACGAAGCCTTTCGAACGTATTAGTCGCTTAAATGCCTCACGTAAGGGAGATTCTTCGTACTCAGTAGCAGTATTACTGTCGTGATTATTTGTATCAGCGTGCGAAACTGCATCGACTAGTGTCATTGCATTACCAGATCCAACAGGCAACTATGTAAAAAATATGCATGCATGCTTACGTTAAAATAATAAATATGTATCTCATACTAAAAAAAACTCTTAAATAACACATACACATAAGAAAAGAAATTGATCTCCTGACCTTTTCTAATAGCTTGGCTAATCGGATTGGATGGAACGGTCTTCGAGCTCTGAACACAAAACTAGTCACTCCAAATCTAGTCGTTGCAGTAGTTTCCTTTGCATGTTCATGATTATGGCTGTGATTATGACTAGGATCGGTACAAGATTTGTCCTCGCAACCTTCATCTTGATGATGGTGATGAGAATGCTTGTGGTCATGGGTATTATCATCACATACTGGATCATTGCAAGATTGATCGTGCACCAGATGTTTTGAAGATGTTAAATCAGATAAAGCTTTTTTATGATCATCAATGGCACCCAACTCTGCCACTCCTTTACCATTCATACAACCTTTAATGGGGAACAAAAAATGATGAAGGACAATTAGTTGAGGAATGTAAGATTATAATAGCGCAGATAGACATGAAACCATTAGTGAAATTGAAAAATAAGAATAGACAGAAATCAGTACAAGCACATGACTAATAGCATGATCTTTTTTTTAATTAGTTGATGCAATTATTGAGTTTTTAATGCATATAACCATTGCATATGACACATGAAATAAGAGCAACAAAAGGATAGAAGACTAAGGACCAGTATTTAAAATTGTCATTTCAAATATTTTTTACAGAAACCAAATTTTCATGGACAAATACAGAAAACGTTCGATGCACGCCCATAGTTAACAACATAATTTTCAGGATTTAAATAAAGTAGCAATTTAGAGTATCAAAATTGTCATGTAAATACCAAATTTCATTGGGATCACTTAAAAAATACGTAAAAATATGCATGATAACTTCAATAACTTTAATTACCAAGAGTTTTTAATAGAGGCACATTGCCATAAGTGCATGAAAGAACAGCAGCATCAGGAGATAATGCGGAGATAATATCAGTAAGTATGGACTCCTGCTCTTTATTTATTCGATCTGCCTTATTGATTACAACCAAATCACTGCATTCAACCTGTGATACATTAATATTAACAATACATCATCATTATTTTCTATAATACTTACAAAGATACAATTTTGGCAAACAACGAGAAAAAATTGTACCAAATAAGTGTGCTTCAAAATTGATTGAAAATAAGCGGTTTTATCCACAAACAGTCACATTTATTAAACCTTTGTTGAAATGTAAATCACGTTAACAATAAGTTATAAACAATCTATAAAATCCTACCAATATTGTAAATATTTCAAAAAGCTCGAGATACGAAAACCAAAGAATATAAAACTGTTTTACGTACGTGCATAAGTAAATTATAGATATAATGAGTTTTGCAGGAACACTGAATTGATTCTTTGAATCCGAAAATCTGAAGCTCAGCTTGGAAAAAATATGATTTTTCGTATATTTATCATTGGTGAAAATTTTTAAAAATCGAATTCATCATGTTTGAAGCTTACTTACATAATATGTGTTCTGTGATATGTGAAAGTTTAAAATATATAATTTTTTTGAAGTTTTCATGATAAAAAATCTATATATCAGAATAACTTTATAAAAACCTGTTCGACGAGTAAGTCGACCACTGGTCTATGCCATACACCATCAAATGCTCCATTGCTAATATCCTCTTTTTTATCAGAGAGTAAATTAGGTCTCTGGGAAAGTTTATCTGCAGTAGTATAAGCCTCCAAAAATTCACCTCCATCGATCTGTCCAATAAATAAATCTATAAAAAATTCTGGCCACCTAATCAAAACTTTATATATATAAAATACTTCGGTAGATGTTTCAAGTAGCACGACTAAATTCACACTCATAAATGGCTGCAAATCGTTACTCATAAACCATGTAAGGAGAGTAAATACTGCATTGTCCGTATTAACATTAAAATTAAATCTGGAAATTAACAGACATGAAAAGCAGAAATAAGTACTATATAAGATTATAAACTTCATGAATTACAATCAGGACAAGTTATTCATAAGCAAATTATTATATCAATGAAATATCATGAAATTGCCAGATATACTATAATGCCATACCACAGTAACCATAGTGTCTAATTGAATTTGATTTAGCAGCGGCATTCCCATTGCTTCAGCATCTTGGAACGCTGATCTAACACCCTTCGGCTCTGCAACCTTTTATGAAAATTCAAACAGAAGTGCTGAATTTTTACATTGTATCACCAAATGTGGTTGCTTTTTTGAAAAATTATAATCAATATTGAGATAATGGCAATGCAAAAATGTTTTGAAAAATTTTCAGCAATGCAGAATGAAAGTAAACAAATGAAATTGCCCCAAATAATTTTGGAATATAAACTCAGACAGAGCACGCATCGTGAATAATTGAAAATTTTAACTTTGATTTAATAATATGAAAAAAATTATATATAATATGTACTAGCACATTCAAATAACATTTGGTGAATCTTACCCCTGAAGCCTCAATGACAATGTGATCGTACTGATATCCTTTTTTCGAGGATATATTGATGAGCTCAAAAATAGAGATGAATAGCTCATCGCTAAGAGAGCAGCACACGCATCCTGTATTTTAATAATCATAAATTAACTATTTTTAAAAAGGTGAAGAAAGTTAACAACATAAATTTTTATAATGATATTATGAAAGTATAGAAATTATTATGTGGCCTTGACACTATACTATTTTAACATTCAATAAGATCTATGCATTATTTATTCGTTTTTTTAATGATACCACTGCATAGAGTACCTATTGCTTGAAAGAAAAATTTACAGATGATTTTTCATATATTTTGGTTGGTACTCGAAGTATGTGGATATCAATATATTGAGCCAAATTTTAGATCCTTCAAATATGCTAGCCTCGTTACAGTCAATGAAGTAAGTTGAATAAATAATTTAGCGTTTCACATTGAAATGCCTAAGGTAGATGCCGATAAAATTATCACGTGCCCGGGCATACAATAATCCACATTGATCATCTTTTTATTGAATTGAAATGGTTATTAGATATTGAAAGCATGGCAGCTCTAAGAGTAAATAACAAGAACAAACCATTTTGAAGTTCAACTGTATCCAGTTGCGTGTCTTTCTCTACCAATGCACCCCGCATAAGCTTCGAATCAATATTTATGGATGCAACGTCATTGACAATCATTCCAATGCGTAGCCCATCCCGGTTTTGAAGGATATTCTGTAAAAGAGTGGTTTTACCTGGAAATATTAGGTGGTGAATAAATTTCCAAAAGAGTATAGCAACAATGCGTTACAGTGATATTCGAGGAACGTACCAACTCCAAGAAAACCACTAATGAGCGTTACAGGAATGCGCTTAGTTGATTCATCATTTATTGAAACATCTGCCTCCATCTTGAGGCCATTTGTTTCTTGTTTGACGAAGCCGCCGCGAAACATTAATGCCGATGGATTCTGCAGAAACGAATGTGCGCGCTGATGAACTGCACCTAGAACGAAAGCCAGGTAAACTATAAGAGTTGTATTCCATCCTATGATCATGGTGGCAATTTTTTCTGAATTAATTATGTATGACTCTGCTTCTGATATATATTGCTTTTGTTGTGGTTACCGTATAATGATTCTAGCCTATATTAAATACATTTACGTGAATTAAATCGGCGCAATTTTATTGTTTGAACAGCACCGTTGAAGCCCTCTTGAGTTCAAATTGTCGTGACGCAAATTTTTGTTAACCTAGAGAGAATGCTAACGAGAAAATTTTCACATTTTCAACCTCACAAGACGAATCCTCCTGCAGTCAACTTGCTAGTATCACTGCGTCTATTAATAAATAAAGCTACTTCTATTCGAATATTATTAAAAATCGATTATAGTTGGCCATCAACTATATTTTTTATGTCGTAAGTAATCAGAAGTCTCAATTCCGATCAAAGGTTAAGCTTCTCAAGCTCTTGATTTGTGACAATTTACATATTTATACGTATCTCATCTTGCTTTGGCCTGTTTTTTATTGTAGTCATTTGTCATATGTTGTATTTCTAAGTTTGATTAGAAGTCTAACAGACTGCCATACTTTCAACAGAATCACCAATTTTGATACATCTGCAACAAAAAATATTCCTGAATTATTGAAAGATGCTATGATGCTTCCAAAAGAATCATCAAGCTGATCAATTAATGTTGCTTTAAAAGGTTACAGCAATGCCAAGATTGATGATGTACAAACATCAATATTATGCATTGTAACTTGTAGACATTGTTTAAAATCAACCACATAAATTTTTTGAAGTTGAATCTATCTTTAAACTGCATTTGTGTGTTAGAAATTAACTGGTTAGTGGTTAATCCTATGTTTATGTTAGCTGCGTCATTGCTTGTGTTCTCAGTTTAAGAATTCTGACTGCTGACATCATGTTCTCACTTTAGCCAATAGAATAGTGCCACAGCACAATTACTATTGGTCCATCATATGATTGAATAATTGTCTGTCTTGCATTGCTAAAATTCACTTCTAACAACACAGTAATATATACTGTATGATTTACATCTAAATGTCTCTTTATATTACAATTTGATTTGCAAAACTTTTAGGTCAAAATTTAAATTGAAAAAATTAGTAACAAAATTAGGAACAAACTAATAGTACCCTTTTCATTTCTACTTTGAAAGCTTACCAATTACTGTAAAACCAACTTTACATGCATGGCTGCTCCAAATCTAGCTCTAATGTTTTCAAAAATAATTGAAAACTTACTTTTAGATTCTTGTTTAAAATTTGCTTCTATTCATGAACATTTTCATTCAGTGGTGCAGGAACCAAGTCAGGCAACTCAAAGGAGACTGTTAACCCAAGAACAACAGTGGCGTAATGTGATGCAGTAACAACAAGGTCAACATTACTGGATAAGCATTACTGAAACTTTACTACTACTGGATATAGTAGTTTCTTATGTCACTATGACTGGAAAATTGCTAAATTATTCCAAAAGTAACCTCACTGTTACTGGAAATGTTGCTATATAGTTTTAATCTCAACATAACTGTTACTAAACAACAACTCTAGAATGCTATTAGGTTTTTGTCTTGTTATGTCCAAGTAATGATGATTGTAACTGGTATTTTGATTTACTTTTAAAAACATTTCATTGCACTTATCCAGAATCTGTTGCATCATTAATATGTATTTACAACTGAATTCTTTTTGCAATAGCTAGATAAGATAAATAGCAATGGACAAAGAAATGAGTATAAACAATATTGCCTAAACTATGACTTTTGAAACAGTTGTATGCATTTTCATTTTTTCACCATAATACAGGACAAACATGGTTACCACTAACTTTAATTATAAAGCAAATTGTCAAATTAATCATATTTATTTTTATTTTCAATAGTAAAATGAATGCAAGCAGCATACAAAAAACTCTGATCTTACCAATAAATATAAACTTGTACTTTTTATTTCAGGAAGTGTAAAGTGATTTACTGGTTTAGCAATTCAAACTTATTTTTTCTGCATCACTAGTAAGTCTGCCTCTTGGCACAAAAGTTCTTGGTCCAAAGTCCTTCCTTCGTTAAAATTATCCTATAGAACTTATTTTTCTATCAAAAAGTCTGATGTAGCCTGACAGACATGAGAAGTAATGCAGCAATTGTTAGGAATTAACTTGTTAACAGTTAATTCATGTTATAGCTGTGGAGTTCTGTGTTACGGCAAGTCATCTTTTTGCATATTAAGTTTATGGCAAGTCACTACTGGTGACAGGCTAAGTTTAAGATTTGTGTGTTGCTGTGAAGTTTGTTCATTTCCAGCAACACAATTTATGTTGTGTAAATACATCTTGATTTTGTACTGAGTCTTGCTGTATATACATTTATAACAGCAATACTCCATTTACATCTATTATAATATGAAGAATTCATCTAAAAGAACATTCAATGGAAATGTTGCCAATCTGCATAAATGAATTCTATATTTTCCTTGCTGGTGGATTGTCATAGAAAAGCACAGTAGAAAAAAAATGTTGAACTGGAGTCATGCAGTCAATCTATTTCTTGCGTTTCTGTTTGTTATAACATAGCTCTGATGCATTAATATATAATTTTTCAAATTTTATACATAAAGTTGCAGTTCAGTCCAATGCAATGGTGACAATAGTAAGAGTACTATATGGTCAAATTTATTCTATTTATATTTTAAAAAGAAGAGTTGCAAGGTTCACTATTTTACAAAAAGCCTAGCTCAGTATGAGTTGTATCATTTGATTGTTAATTTGGTGCATTCAGCCACATCTGTTTCTGTTGATGGAATATTTAGCTTTCTCTTCCACATCTGCATCATATATATGTATATCACTAGATTTTTTCATTTTTATACTGTTTATTCCTATTCAGTGTTGCCCACTAAAATTGACTGTCAATGCTGTATGGAGACAAAATGTATTTACAAAATTTTTGTAATAAGGACAATCTATAGATCAAACAGCAAGCTAAGTAATGTATCTAACACGAACATTGAATAGCATGTCAATCATTGCTACAAGTTTATATGCCGCATTACAAAAATGGTTAAAAAAAACAATAAAGCATCTGTTTTACAATTTATTTTGTAATCAATCTCTTCAAAGACTATTTGTAACAACATAAAAAGTTTTTTGATAAGTTTTTTGATAAGTTTTTTTTTAGGTAAAATATGTAATTTTATTCATAAAAATGCGTTTTGCATGGGAAGTTCTTTAGCTTAGTAACCAGATTCAATCACTTCATATACTAAATCAATGAATAGATGTCATAAAAATTTTTCATAAATTAACTCTAAAAATGCTTTGCAGCATTTTATTGTGTTCAACTCTATTTCAACTGTTCTAATCAAAGCAGGATAGGCTAAAGAAAATATTATTTATTTCTAAAGAAGCCTAAAACAAAGATACAATCTATACCATTCAAATTTATGCGGTTTAAGAAAACAAGGATGTATCACAGTAACAAATTTATTTGAAAAGAAAATGAAATTCATAAAAAATTTGCACTTGAGCATTTTGAATTTGGTGTAAAACATGATTTATATTGACCGGGAAGTACACAGAGAAACTTCGTTGCAGAAAATGTAAGAATTTTTAAGCTATTGCGTTGTAAAAACATTATATAATATGGCCTCTATATTTGGTTATCCTGATGAAAACCTCTTTGTTGCAAATAGTCCATTTCCGCTGCATAACAATAAAATATTTATGTCAATAAATAAGTTAAAATAAAGAACAGAATTTGAATTTCCAACACATATATATAGATAAATTTTCAGTATCCATATGAATCGTTATGTCCTGGTTTAACTATTGATTTAACCCTAATAAAAGTAGCAAGACCAACTAATTTGTTTGATTCCATACTATATAGATACCAGAACTTGGGTTGGTACCTAAAGTTTTAAAAATAATACTTTTTAAATGTTACAACTTCAATAAACTGTGCATAGCAAGAAAATACTATTTCAACTTACTATATCATAAAATTATTCATATATCCACAGTAAATATCGGATATAGTGAGCCATCTAAGACCACAGAAATCGTTTGTTGTACCCAAAAACATGAAGATAAGCATAGCTCAGATTGAATTTTAATCTATTTGTCATAAGTAAATTTTCAACAAACGCAAATATATTATATTCAGAGTTTACTGTATGCATTAAATTAATGTTACCTTTTTCCCTTGAAAAAAGCTTTAAATGGAGTAAATACTGGTGAACCAGATGGCGATAGTATACCAGTTCTTGTAGTATTTAATTGTGAAGATGTAAAACTTCTGTGTTCCGTACTTGCACGTCGAGTCTGCATGAGATAAAAAAAACTATTTCGTCCATAAACTAAACTACATTAAATAATCAAAAGCTTGTCAATTTTTACAGCATAGAGATTGATTAATGCAATGCTGCATGCTTCAAATATAATAAATAATTCTCAACAGCTATGAATTCATTGAATTTGAAATTTGCTATATTCGAAAAAAATTGAAGCTAATACAACTCTTCGTTTATTCTTATAAGTAAAAACTTGTTAAAAGTGAATTAGTTATATCCAAAGTTAACCACATGTTACTTTTTCTACTATTTTGCTTTCAAACCATGCAGATAAAGTCTTATTTTTTCATACGGATTGTGGTAATTACTAACTTTATATGACGTTTCATAGCAAATTGGCGATGAAAGGAGGAGGGGGTTCATATAGCAAATATCAAACTACCTGATCCGTAGTATATATGAACTGTTTCTGAACTGCACGTACACTGGGTGTCCCTGGACTGTCTGGAGGTACGGAAAAACCATTCGGTAGTAATAGCTTTGTACGCTGACTCATAGACCATGAAAGTTCATTGTTTTGCCCAATTTGATTATTTCCCAATGCCTGAAAACACAGCCAATATATACATATATTAAAGATAGCGGTAGCCATTCATTATATTGTTGAATGTTAGTGTACATTGATATTGACTATTTTACTATGCAAATATAGTAGTCAATAGCTTCTGATGAGTTGCAGACATATAAATTATTCTAAAGCAATCTTACGTTGAAGTTCAATATTGGACATTAAACAATTACTATTACTCTTTCTATCCTTTAAATTTGGCATATGAGACATAAGTAATGTATAAAGGGAATTACATTAAGTCACTATTGAAATTATTTTATAACTATTATCTCATAAAAACATGTTATTTACAAATTCATTTCAAATAATTTTTTATGTGCAGTTTTGGCAATCAATTTACTTTACATGGTGCATCATTGAATCAACATTATTACTAAATATTCATTGAGCATAACATCATAGATTCATCAATTACTCTTACTGCCAAATTTTCTAATGTTTTTGGTCAAACTCAAGTATAAATTTAAAACAGGGCTTAATAATTAAATGACTCATTAGTATACAAAGAATAATACTATGATATATGTATTTTACCGGTTTAAGATGATAATGTTGCATTGGCTGATCGTCAATATATGCGTTGCTTTGAGGATTTATATTGAAATTGAATCCATTATTGAGAGGTTTTTCGCAACTCTGAGAACTTCTATCTTCAATTGAATCTGTTTGACGAGCCTCTTCAGTCTCATCAAAATTATTGCTGCACTGCATCACATCTATTGTCAAATCTCTGCGAGGCTATGAACACAAAATAATATACGTTATATTGAAATCATTTTAAGTATGAGCTTGAACATATATGCAAATGTATGCATGTGTACATCAATATATGAATATATGTAATACCTTATGCATGCGAGTGCTATTATTGGGCACCCAGCCCGGTGGCACATGATGTGTAATCCATGGATGACTCAGCATTTCTGCCACACTCATACGTTTAGACGGATCAAGATGTAAGGATACAAGTAGAAAGTCCACCAGTTGATAACTAAGCCTGCTCAAATTAAACAGTTTTGTAATATTGGTGCAATATGAATATTTTTCTTTTGCCTCTTCTACAAAAATAATGCTTAAAGATTACTCAAGCAGTTAAATATTGTACTTAGAATACATAATCAAAAGATGCTTTTTACCTTGATGGAAGCTCCCGTTTCAGACATTTACATGACTCTTGAATTGCTTCATCAAATAATGTTGCATTTTTTAAGTACTTGTATTCATAGGCACTCATCTGCATGGAAATTTTTTATTATTTAAAATGTAGCTCCAAAACATATTCAAATCTATAACCCTATAATACATACTGCTATAAAATTCAAATAATATGTATAAATAATTGTCTATAAAATTTCTTTGGATTGTATCACGTACCCATATTCTACAGAAATCCTCGTGACCAAGCACTAGTTCTAGAAGTATACTACCTAAACTCCATGCATCAGCCTTTTTACCATCATACATGCCGCACACCAACATCTCCGGAGCAAAAAATCCTGGGCTACCGCAAAACTCGTGCAATGGATTAGGCATACTCTGATTTTCAATTAATTTTTTTTCTTCTTCCTCTGTTTCAACTCTAGAGCATAATCCAAAATCACACAACACTATTCTAGTTGCTGGACTAAAAGGCTCTCTATCGGAAAAAAGTATATTTTCCGGTTTTAGATCCCGATGACATATTCCTTGAGAATGGCAGTATGCAACAGGGTCCATAATTTTAGCCAATAATTGGGCTGCAATGGACTCAGAGACCTACATACATTTTATACATGCAGTAAACTATGGATATAAAAACTGTTTTGAACTAATTTTTCTTTTAACAAATAAACAAAAGAGTCATATTTTAACAAGTTCAGCATTAGATTCTCGGATACAAATGAATATAGTATATAAATGAACAATAAAGTTTTGTCATATATTTGAAGTTTATTTCACATGCATTTTTACCACTTAGAAAAGCTTTGAATCATCAATTTTTTATGGAGACAAAATTAAGCAGAAAAAAGGATTAAGGTTTGTAAGAGAAATGAGCACAAATTGATGATTGAATTTCAACCAGATTTAGTCATTGTACAGCATATGATTACAAGATAAATACGCGATATTATATTTATGCATACCCCTTCTAGATGAGAATCAAAAAATTCAAACAAATCCCGTCCAGCTCTATCAGTTATCATGTATACACAGTTGGGAGCATGAATGACATCGTGAATTTTCATAATTCCTGGATGATGTAAGCGCTAAAAAGTGCAATACAAAAGCGTGAGAACATGGGTAATAGAAAAGTGACCAAAAAATTTTGTTCATGAAGAAAAAATTATTCATCACTACAAGTTGAGCAAGTTGATATTTTAGACTGATACGATTGCTGGTTAATCTTGTAACAAAACTCATAACTTTACAAATAAATTTAATCTGAACCAACCTGCAAAGATGCAATTTCATGGTCAACACGACGTAATGTAGTCACATTTACTACACCATTTTTATCTATTACTTTTACTGCCAATTTTTTATCTTGCTTTGTAACATCCTGATGTCTGGCCACTCTAACTGAAGCAAACTGACCTTCACCTAAAACTTCCTCTAAAATATATGGTCCAACTCTATCATTATCTTCACATATACCTTTATTTATTTCGGGTATTGCTTCTAACCAAGGAGGCCCTCTATTCTCTACACCTGGAATTCTGCAAGATGGCATATATTCCCACAGAACTTCTTTAAGATGAGACTTCACTTTGTCGTATTTGTTTCGCAGCATGCAGAACTTTTCAAAGAGAGCAATTTTTTGGCCGTGATATGCTTCCATAATAGCTTGGCGTTCCGCTGCGATTGCATCTAGTTCGGCGATTCTTGCGTCGCGCTTACGTAATTCTTTCTTATACCGGTCAACTGCCATTGTTAGTATCTCAATTTTACTCTCCAACTGACCTTCTGAAACTGATGAGCAGTTACTATTTTGTTTTTCTTCATTTATAGCTAACTCAAGATGCAAGTCATTGTGTAGTTTGTATTTGTATGATTGAGGAGATGGCGTGCGACACTTGCGAGCTAGACTTGATAATCCCTGGGACGATCTTAACTCAATAGAGTTGAGTTTTCCATTACAATGAAGTCCTTCATTGTGGTTGGATAAAGCTATCGTTGGAGAATTGATTGACGAAAGTTCTCGTCGACATTGAGATACGCGATACTGTAAAAAGGAAGCGGTTTGATTTTGTACGTATAGTTTCAAAAGCTGTAAGCTCTACTCAAAATAAATACCTCGCTATGGACAGTTTCACTGAAAGAAACAGGGTTTGCAACCTCCGAACTATTTTGTTCAATTTCTACTAAAAACCTTTTCGCTTGCTCGCTGTCATTTATATCATTACGTTCTACAAGATCCATTGCAGCAACTTGATACTTGATTAATTGATTGAAATTCAAAAGCCATAAATTAGTAAAAAACCATCGTCGCCACTTTTAAGGACATTATATACGATTGTAATATCGAAACGTATTCATTGCATCCTGGCAAGGCGTTTCAGAAATTCGATTGACAGTTTCACTTTTATATCAAGCGAGAATCACAAATCTTTGTGAGACTCGTAGTAGGCAATGAATATCTGAAAAATTGGATGACAAATCTCGGAATATTTCAGAATGTTCATTTCATGAAAATTTTTGCTTGAACTTTTCTTGATAGTGCAAATTTCTAAGCAAAAAATCAGACTTCTGTCACCAATTCTTTACAAGAGAGATGGTACCCAGGTTTCCTGTTAAGATGACCTACTTTTTGTAGTAAATTCTAGCGCAAATTTAGACAAATCTAAAGCTTTGTGGCAATGCCACTGAATGTGAAAACGGCTCTGGGTAAAATACCTAAATCAAGGGAAAATCATCTTTTCTCGAAGTTGCTGGTGATACTAGATTATTCATAGCCTGCAGCTGAAAACTAAGGTTTCAGTACATAATTTTATAGTCATCTTGTGTTAGGAATCAATATATTAAAGACTATGCATATAACCAATAACAAACATTACCAGAAACCCAAAGAAGACACAAAGCCAATAATGTATTAATCCCTATTCATGTGTTGCCAAGAATGAATCTTGTCA
>JAULBW010005334.1:0-19225 GCA_032358265.1 Vaucheria bursata | reverse complement strand
GTGGAGCACAGCAGGGCGCCACCGAGCGATAGAGACAGTGCAATCAGGTTTTTTTTCATGGAGTGATTCCTGGGGATATGTTCTAATGTTGGTTCTAATTCCGGAAATATAACTTTAACTCCATCAAAATTTCCAACTAAATCTCCTTCTTCATTACGTTCAACTGATACTTCACGTAAACCTTCACGAAAATCAGCCCATTTATGTACTTTACCACTATCATGCATTTCTGGAAGTTCACCATGGCTATCATCAGTTGTTGAAGCAGCATGGCTTGTTTTACTAGCTGAACTACCAAATCCACGAGATAACACTGAAATTAAATAAATAAACAATACAATATAACGTTACAAATGTTAGATTTCCAAATTATACATATTATGCCGTTATAAACTCGTTGTAGGGGAATTATATATCTGAATATGTCGTGGTTATGCTATAAATAGGGTGACAAGAGGTAAGATATGTAATATTGGCTTGTACTAACTTGTATTATTATATTTTAATGCATTACTATAGTAATTACTGCTAAATCTATTACGAAATGCACGAAATACTTGCATGGTTGTTATTAGGGATGGAATATATTATATATGAATGTTACTATTTTAATGATATCTAGTATTATTATTATGATCTATTTTATATTGAAACAAATAATTGCTGAAAAATTCATGTATGACAATTTTGTGTTTTTTGGTTTTTCGTTATCGAATCTTTATGATATATAATATAATATATGCGCTTTCTATGCGCAAACAATTTGTGGATATACACATATAATAATAATATTATAGTATAGTACACTGAATGCTTTTATCTAACAATAATACTACATAATAAATGAGCCAAAAAAAAAACAAAATAAGCTATTGTAGTAATTCAATTTTTCCCAATAAAACTACTTGATTGAATTTATTAGTAAAATTAAATAATTGAATATTAGTACTAAATAATTGTTGTGATTGCTGTGCTAAAGTTGTTAATATAGTGTACGCATCTGTATAACTTATGTTAAATATTGGTAAACCACGATAAGTAGTATTATATACTGTTATCTCATTTAGCAATTTATATGGTCGAATGATAATTGATGATAAATATGGTGGACTAACAAAATTAACATTGTTTGAAGGACTATTAGTATTATTAGTTATTTGTACTTTATAATTTAATCTAATAGTAACTCCTTGCCAAGATGAGAAAGGCCAATAAGTTATATTAGTATGAGTTTGAAAGAATAAATTTCCTAAACCATAACAAATAGGCCTACCTTTATATATTTCAATAGCTAATATACTTGGTTTCCCATGACTAGCATAAAATTCTACAAGATGATTATCAATTAAATCATGAGCTAATTTAATACGCCACGGCTCTATTGAATATACATTATTATCATCTAACCAATTATGATTATGATGAATTACACCATATAATGTATTATTTATATTATTATATATCGTATTATACTGATTTTGAATTGCATTAAGTGAATTATATTGCCTTTGTAAATCAATCACATTATATTGTTTTTTTACAGGATCAAATCCTATAGTATTAACGTTACCTGTAGCATTTACATTTACTGAACCACTTGCAAATGATAATAAATTTATTGATATATTTAAATTATTGATATTTTGATAATAATGTTGATATGGACTAATATTAGTTAAAGTTTTAGGTTTAATATTAGCAGTTTGAGCTGCAATATCTTTATTTAATCCTAATCCTATACAATCAATACTATTCATATCGGCTTCAAGCATCATAGAATCAACTCCTCCAACATTTAAATCCCATGCATGATTATTAGCACAGGTTATTGTATTTATTGTTAAATTATGGTATAATTCATCTAATACATTACAATCAACTATATGACTAAATAAATAACCACTTTCACCTGTTCGAGCTGGAGTAAAATTAACTGTACTGTCATTTAAATAAGGAGATTTGCATGTAAATTCAGCGTCTGTTACAACAAAATGAGCATCCGATAGTTCATGTATTAATCTATTATAGTCGAATCCATTATGTGTTAAATCGTATAAATTAGGAACTCGTAATAGTGATTGACCTAATAATAAAATTGAAAATTCCACCGTTATTATTTCATCTGGAGGTGCAGGTGCATTACCCGTACTACTAATTAAATTCGATGAACCTGTACTACTACTGCTGCTAGTGGAATTTGCAATAATAATATTATTTGGATTATCGTCATCATTATCATTAATGTTATCTCTTACAACTGCATATATTATTAATGTAACAGCAACTGTAACCAAACATATTAATATTAAAGTTATTAATAATTTATAACGTGCAAAGAATGGTTTCGTACGAATTGCATTATTGTCATCATTAATTGATAAATTAATTGAATCACTGTTAGAATTGATTAATCTCTCAGTATCCATTATTAAACCTGACATGTAAACACTCTAACTTAATCTTTACTCCTTGTTTTCTCCTATCATTATATCATTCACAGCTTCAACATCTAAGCAGCTAAATGCTCTCTCTCTCCAAATTCAATCAGTCGTACCTTTTATTGATCGCAAGTTTAGCATTCACGCATTCCTTTGTTTGATGGTTGTGCAACACACACAAATTTTGCTAGTTCTATATACAAAATAATACCAAACTAGTGATAATAATAAGAAATGTCTGCAACAATGACTGCTATTCCTACTGCTAGTAATGTTCCTACTGGTGCTGCTACTAGTGAAAAACCAACGTATACTAAACATAAATTATCCATATTACCGATTCGTATAATTATAACAATATATGTATTGCTGGTAATGTATGCGCTATTTATAATTGCATTTGCAATTCAAGCTGTTGCCTGGATAATAACATTACCAATATTATTAACATCGAGTAACAAGCTTAGATCATTTAGAATCCAATTTATAGGGTTCATATTTCGTTATATATTAAGCACTCTATCTACATTAAATCCTTTTTGGCGTGTTAAATTTTATGGAAAATTACCTGCAAATAGACCTAAACGATTACTTGTTATGAGTAATCATGTTAGTAATTTAGATCCTTTTATAACTTGTCGTACTTTAATTCCATGGGAAACTAAATATATATCAAAATCTTCATTATTTAATGTACCATTTGGAGGTTGGTGTATGAGTTTAGCTAATGATCTTCCTGTTTATTTTACTAAAGAAAAAGGTGGTTGGGGATTAAAGAAAGGCTCAGTTGGAGTATTAATGGATACATGTAAAAAATTTGTATGTGATTATAATATACCTATAACAGTATATCCTGAAGGAGCTAGAACAGGTTCATTAGTATTAAAAGATTTTAAGCCAGGTATGTTTAGTTTTGCTGTGGAAAATGATTGTTATATATTACCATTAGGAATGATAGGAACACAATATGCATGGCCTATTTGGTCTTCAACTTTAGATGCAGCTTCTATTAGTGTTAATATAGGACAATTAATACCACCTATTCAAGATAATAATATGACTAAAGATGAAAAAGTCAATAAATTAATGGAAATTGTTAGACAAGAAATTGAAAAATTAATGAAAGAAATACCATCATATCCTAAAAATAATAAATCTCAATAGGAAAATAATGTAACATTTATGTTACTTTTCGTTCTCGTACATACAGTGCTTGAGTTTATGTTTGTTAGTTTACGTTTATCTGTTTGTGTGTATGTGTATGTGTTTATTCTGTTTGAACCAACAAGATTGTTAAATATAAATATGTCAATATCCGACCATCAACTGTACTGAATATTATCATTAATATTATAATTAAGTGCTCATATAAAGCTGAGTAGGGTAAATTTACCAAGTATTGGAATATTTAGTTTTTTGTTTAATGCAAAAATACAAATTTAGTATAAAACATGTGGAATAATATAATTACAATTGCAACTGGTAATGTAAACAGTATAAATAATAATAATATATAAATTATTATTATACACTTTGCTGAATAAGGGGGTATGCATATTATAGTGGGTGATAGTATAAATATAGGCTAGTTTTATAGCAATTTCATTGATTTAATTTATGATTTTTTCTCTTCTTTTTTCTCCGAGGCTGCTGGAGTTGTTGTAGGAGCAGCATCTTTACCAGTTGATTCATTTTTAGTTCCTTTTGATAAAATATCTTTGATTTTTTCTAATGGTTGTCCTTTAATTAATGAAGCCACTACAAAATTGAATACAATTCAGATAAAATCAATGGTATGTTAGTATACGGTTACAATGTAGAATTGCCTAACGGATCGTGGCATATTACAATAAGTAGCGAGGATTGCAACAATTATGAGCAAGAACTAATAAGTGTATTGGGTTATTGTTATGATTTTATCGCGCGTTATATGCTAATTGTTGATTGTTTGACTGTGCTGAGTTTTGTGAATGCTACGTCTTCGCCAAATGTTGCATTTATTTAATGAAAATAATCTTACCTTTAGCACATCCGAGATGTAATAATGATTTAATATCCATATAGTTTGCAGCCTATTAATGAGTCCAATAACAAAATAAAATTATGTATGGTTATTAGTAAGATTTATTCATTTGATAGTAGAGCAGGAAATATTACAGCGATTGTGAAGGTTATTAGTATTTGTCTCAGGTGATGGTACTCTAATGAATGATTCATAATAATGTTGATTATTCGTATAAAGTAATCATCAATGACACTAATAGATTGTAATTGTGTAATTTAGTCTTGATTATATTTAAATACTTACCAATATAAGATCATATAATTGTTGTCTATTTTCACCGATTTTATCAATGAATTCAGCATCCTAATCAAACACATCAATAAATTGAACAATATGTTAGAATACAATTGCCTGATTTATTTATTATAGTGATTGTTAGATCTAATGAATTAAATACTAACCCAAGGATCTTTACATACATCTTTCATAATTTTAGATCTTAATGGTTTTTCAATAATAGGTGGTTCAGTTCCTTTATGATGATTCATATATTCAGTAACTTTAGTTAATATATCTCCTCGTACACCAGGCATTGGTATTTCACTAGCAGATGCATCAGTATCCATTGAAGTTTTAACTAAATTAGAAACAAATGCATATTTCTTATCTAAGGAAAATTCTTTACCATCTTTACTTACTAATTTAATAGTACCACCAGAATCATCACTATCTAAACTTAAATTATCAGTTTTAGCATCAGTCATTTTTAATTATATATTATTATTATTATTTGGATATAAGATTTTTATATTATAAGGTTTTTTTTTATTAATTAAATTAATTAATTACAAATATAGAATACACTATACAGTATATATATATCAATTATACAATCTCTAAATAAACAATGCAGATTAATGCAATTGAGAGTGATTGTGAATGTTTATTTTTATGCTTTTACTTTTTGTTGTATTTTGCACGGGAAAATTCATCAGAGAAAAGTTTTATTATAGTGTAACCCTTTCATAATTGAGAGTAAGCCTAATTAGAATTATACAACAAAATGATTTATTTCGCAAGATATACAAAGTTTACAATAGATAAAGCTAACTTTTATATGTAAATATTGTATATTATAGCATGTTATAAAAGAATTATATATAATGTGTTATCTTCAGCAATCTTGAAAATATTGTTTTATATATTTTTATCTAATCCATCTATAATATGATAGATAGTATGCATATGCTATATTAAATATATTTTTAATAGGACTATGTAATTATTAATATCTGTCGAGATAAACGAAGCCAAAGCAGTTGATATTTTGTTTGATTTTTCATTTGAGAACAACTTCATCAAAAATTAGCAATAATAATTGGGTTTAGTTTTGTGTTATTTATAATTTAGGGAACTTGGAATACTTATTAAATTGAATACATTTATTTATATATAGATTTACAATAGATAATAATTATAACCCAATAGAAAAAAACAAAACAAAATGGTATTAGAAGCTGTTATGTTATGGTAATTATACAAATTATATTGGATATTAATTCTGGTAATATTATATACTGTATAATCAGTACTAACTTTAATAATAATTTGTAATAATGTGTGTGTATGTAATATAGTATTGATAATAGTGAATGGAGTCGTAATGGTGATTATCATCCAACACGATTTGATAGTTCAGTAGAATCAATAAATTTAATAGCTTCAGCTAAAATTCAATCTAATCCTGAAACATGTGTTGGATTATTATCTATGGCTAATGGAGCTAGAGGAGTATATGTTAATGTATCATTAACTCGTAATAATGGTGCTATAATGAATGCATTAGCTAAAGATATAAAGATCTCTGGTAATAGTAATTATTTATCAGCTTTAAGAACAGCAGCCTTAGCATTAAAGAATAGATCTAATAAAAATCAGCGACAAAGAATAATTATGTTTGTTGCATCACCTATGAATGATGTTGATAGTAAAGAATTAATTAAATTAGGAAAATCCTTTAAAAAGAATAATATAGCAGTTGATATTATTAATTTCGGTACTGAAAATACAAGCAATGAAAATACTGAAAAATTAGAACAATTTGTTGCTGCGGTTAATACCTCAGATAATTCACATTTATTAAATATACCACCTGGACCTCATATATTGGCTGATTTAATATTAGATAGTGCTATAATGGCTGATTCAGGGGGAGTTGCTAGAGCAGGTGGTAGTGGAGCAGTTGGTACAGCTGCTGCAAGTGGAGGAGGTGCTGCTGCTGCTGGAGGTATAGATCCTAATGTTGATCCTGAAATGGTAAATATAACTATCAAATTCTTATCCAACGACTAATGTTTTGTACTTATATTTTGAATAAAGTTAGCTAACGACATTTCTTGTTTATGCATATATGTATATATAGGCTATGGCTATTAGAATGAGTATGGAAGAAGAAAGACAAAGACAACAACGATTAACTCAACAAGCAACAACTGCTTCAACTACATCAACAACAACCGCTACTACTGCTAATGTTAATAATGCTAATAGTAATTCTAATGCAGGTGGGGGAGATGTTGAAATGGATGATGATGAAATGTTACAACAAGCAATAGCTATGTCTATGGCTCAAGCTGATAATAATAATGATAATAGTAATTCTAATACTAATAATGTATCAGCAACTGCAGCAACTGGAACTTCAACTGCTGCAACTCTTACAAATACCAATACAAATAATGCAGGTAGTAGTGATGTAGATGCCGCATTATCAGATCCAAATTTTATTTCTGAATTATTATCATCTGTACCGGGAGCAAATCCTTCATCAGATGATTTATTAGATGAATTAACTGGAGCTAACAAGGATAATAAAAATAATAATAATGATAATAATAAAAAGAATGACAAAAAATAATAGAGCTCAAACACTGGTAATGAACCACTTTTGTACAACACGCTCAATTTGCATTATTCACATATTTAATAATAATATTCACTTGCATGCTACTGTATATAAACAATAGTAATTGAATAACATTTTCTGCTTATATTCAGGGTTGAACTATCAACTTTCAATTAATATTTGGACTAATTAAGGTAATCGTATTTACTTCTGCAACAATGTGGTGTACTTATCTTACAATGAATTAGCATAATACTAATATCTCTTATTGAAACATTTTTGAATAAATTTGTCGTTGTTTTTCAGCTTGCTCTTTTATTTTTGTTTGTAATAATTTATGGTAAGACATTATTTCTGAATCGGTTGGATATTGTTTTAAAGCAAACTCGATATCTTCTTTAGCTGCATCGGTATCATTTAATTGTAAATAGCATTGTCCTCTACGAAATCTAGCCCTAACATTATTTGGTTCTAGTAAAACTGCAGCTTCCCCATATTTTAAACCTTTTCCATATTCTTTTAATTTAATATAACACATACATATATTTAGGTTTGCACTTAATTTTAATGATCGAGCTATTGAAACTTGACTTGGTGTAGGCTTACTGTTAGTATTATTATTATTATTATTATCATTGTTATTATCAGTTTTATTATCATCATTGCCAACAGATTGCATAGCTAATAAATCATTAGGTACATCTAAATGATTAACCCATAGAAATATTTTGCCATATTGAGCTAATGCTTGTTTATATTCACCATTCTTAAATAATTTATTTCCTGCTTCTTTATATTCATATGCTTTTTTTAATTCAGATTCTGTACTATTATCATTATTATTGTTAGATTCACTCATTAAGTCGTTTGTCAAAATAATTATATATGGTCTTGTGTTGTATGATAATGGCTCTTCTAATATGATGTATAATGTAGTTGTGAATTTATCGATCGGAATATATAATTGTTAGAATTTTGTTAGGTTTTTTTTGAATTTTATTGCTGTACACGAAAACTGTGAATATACAATACTGTACTTAAAGGAATTCACTAAATGTTTTGTAATCGTAAAATAACAATTCAATAGTATCTATACACTTCACATCAATCACACACAAAATGTCTAACGATAATACTAAATCAGTATTATCTGATATGGATGATTCTAATCCTCTTCCTATAAATACTGTTATTAATACGAATACAAGTACAAATACAAATACTACTAACAGCACAACAACTAGCAGTAATCATACAATAAATCTATCTAATTTAACTAGTTCTAACATATTACCTCTATGGTCACCAAGTAATGTAACTAATACGAATAATAGTATGAATTCTAATACATTTAATCCCACTAAATTGACTCCAATATCTGAAAATAAACATCTTTCTAAAAGAAATATTAATAGTACTGATATTATTCAAAACAAAAAGCAACAAAATACTGATGGTAATAATAATAGTAACAATTCTATTAATATCAATGATGAGGATGATGATAATGATAATAATAATCAAGATGATAAAAATAAATCGCTTCGTTATGACGAAGACGCAGAAGATATATCAAATGATAAAGGAGATTCCGCTACTTATGAATCAGCAATAAATACCGAAGATGAAAGCTTTTTTGATTTATTAAATCATTTTGCTCATTTAGAATTTGAGAATAATGATCCTAATAGACCTGAAGCATGTCCTATTTGTAATATACAATTTCCATTATCTCAATTTGCTGAACATGTATATGAATGTATTAAAAAACTAGATGATGAAGAAAAAAAAGCAGTCGAGAAATTAGATGAAGATTATGCTAGAAAATTAGCTCAATCAAATCCTGAAAATTATATCTATAATACAATGGAAGAAAGTAAATTTCAAAAATCACAAATATGCGATAAAGGAGAAAATTGTAAAAGAATGGATGCTAAACACTTTGAATTAATGTATCATCCCGAAGTTAATTGCCCTGTTTGTGGTGCATCTTTTCAGGTTTTTGAAATAAATGCTCATATTAATTTATGTTTATTACATCCACCACCTCCAACACAAACAAATAATGGTAATAAAACTAAATCATCTTTTGTAAATGCAATGGATGATACAAATATGTCAGCTACAAATACTCAAAATCCGAATACTAGTAAATCCCCTGTATTATTTCCTCCCAATCAACAATCCAGCGCTTTCTCCACTGTACGATCCACTTCTAATTCAATTAAACAACGTCAACGAAGCAATGATAGTTTAACTGATGCTAATGACAATGACGATGATGATGATAATAATAATGATAATGATGAATTAAATAATTCCAATAGCAGCAATAATAATAACAATAATACAGGTCGTACAATTGGTGGGTTAACAATTGAAGCAGCATCAGCATTATCTAAAGCAGTTATTGCTAAACAAAATGATCCATCATTAGTATCATTACTAGAAACATTTAAAACACTAGGATTTACTGCTGAAAATTTAAATAAAATTAAACAATCCCAGGCACAAAAAGCTACTTCACCTCAACCTAATAATAACAACTCCACTAACAATAACAATCCTACCTCAAATATTACTACCAACAATACTAATGCCAGTAATGATATCAAGAATCCTTTTGCTATGTAATAGTTGCACAATATTATAATTATCTGGGTTATTGCAAAATTTATCAATGCATTATCGAAACATTTAATGGATAACAATGCAGTAGTGGTTTATGCTATTCCTAAGGCGTTCAAACTTTTATGGTTTAAATAATAATAATAATAATAATCTCTATTGCAACTACCAAAACTGGATACAGATTAACCCATAGTTTTTTAATCTGATTGATTATATCGCACTTAGTTTCCAATCTTTAATTTATTCTAATCATTCATTCAGCAAATTAATTTTATGCTTTTGTTCAGTAAACCTTAATGTTATCACATATGTGTGAAGCTAGAACCATAATTTTCATTTGAGCTAATTCGATTTGCTGTCGCTATTATTATTGTTGTTGGTGCCACTGGATTTTGATTGTCCTTGAATGGTAGCAACTATAGTTCTGGATCCACCATCATTTCGATGTTCATTCAGCCAAACTCCTTGCCAAGTGCCAAGATTCAGTTTTCCTTTTGTTATAGGAATGTTTATACTAGTTGAAAATAATGAAGCTTTAACATGAGCTGGCATGTCGTCCAATCCTTCATCATTATGTCTATAATTATTAGATTCTGGTACAATATTATTTAAAATATCTTCCATGTCCTTACGAACATTAATATCACAATTTTCATTAATAGTTAAACTTGCACTTGTATGTTGTATAAATAAATTAACTAAACCAATATCAATGTGATTAATATCTGATTGTATATATTTTAATATATCTTGAGTTATTAAATGATAACCTCGCTTTCGAGATGATAATTTTATTATATGTTGACTCCACATATTATAGATTATTAACAATGAATCTGTATTCTTATCTATATTCTTATGTTCGTAACTAATACTACTTAGCAATAAAAATATCTGAAATCCTTTTCGTTACCTTTTCATGCATTTCATTATTCGCCGCCTAATCGCCTATTTAGTATTTATTATCTACGTAACCTATATGGGTATTATATGCTCACAAGCTAATTCAAGCTAGATAAACTTGAATAAATTACAATTACATAATATTACGTTATATAAAGGGGTATTATAATATAAAAATGTTACAATTAATAAAGTTTGATACAATTACTATAATACTAATTGCTATAACAGTAACTATAGCGACGCTAAAATGGTTAGTTAATATTATTAAACCAAATAAAATAGATAATGCGATACAAGTATTAAATCCTATCAATCCTAATAATAACAATGATAATGAGCATAAATTAATAATAATGTTTGGTTGGGGTGGTTGTAAATCAAATCAATTAAAGCATTATGCAAATTTATATACTGCTGATAATAATACTACTTTAATTACCTATACTAATTCCTTATATGATTATTTTATAGCAGGTGGTATTCCTGAAAAAATGAAAATAAAATTAATTAATGATATAAAACAAAACTGTAAACCAAATACAAAGATATATTTTCATATTTTTAGTAATAATGGTTCATTAGCTATAGTATCCTTATTAAAAACCTTATATCACAATAATGATAAACTTACAAATAATATTGTTGGAATGATAATCGATAGTGCTGCACAAATTCAATCAAATAACAATCTATTTGTTTCATCATTCTACTTATCCGTATTATTTTTAAGTGTTAGATCTAATGGAAAACAATCATTTCATATTATATTTACTCCGCTCATTACAATATCTTTAATTGGATTTCAAATACTACAACTATTTTTATCAGTGATTCCTTATTTCAATAAATTTACTTTATTGAATACACTTGGTATGCTATATGATGGATTTAATAATTATATTCCAACTCAAGCAAAATTTTTATTTATATACAGTAAAGTTGATAAATTAGTACCCGCTGAACGAGTGCAACAGTGTATTAATATACTGAAAGAGCGAGGTTGCAAAGATATAAAGACCCTATTTTTTACTGATAGTCCCCATGTAGCACATTTTAAATTTCACAAACAAGAATACACAGATACTGTTCAAAAATTTGTTAATAATTCATAATATAGCTAGCCTAATTTAGTATTTATAAAGTCAATCAGTTAAATTCAAATATGTAAATAGATTATTAATTAGATTATATACAACAGTATATACATTGAATAACTTTATATTTTCGCTATTCATTGCAAATATGTATCAAAAAGAGCTCGACTTGTATATTTGTTTATGATTTGAACAATGGCATACATATGAAACACATGTTGCCAGAATAACTAGTATGAGATTATCCTGGCAACTGCAAAAATAAATATTGATGATATATATATACGCATTGATTATGCGGCTAATTCATTATCTTCTTCATTATCTCTACGTTTCCAATAATCTGCAATTGATATAACATTATTATGACCTTTTGGAATTGTATTCCATTCACTTTGAGATAAAGTGTTTCTAATTATATTATTGTTAATATTGTCATTATCCACATTTTTATTTATATCTATAATATTATTACCAGATTCATTTAATGAATTATGTAATGATTGTAATATTAATAAATTGGGATTAAGTGAAGCAGCTTGTTGACTGGTTGGAAATTGTAATAAAGGAGCATTTAATTGATTTAATGAGGGATTAACTTTTGATGGAGGAATTATGATTGATGATAAATTACTATTCATACTGGAATTATTAGGCAATTCGTCTTGCATTGCATTATCATCATTAGATTCGTTGAATGTAACGATTTTGGATGGAGATTTAATGTCGTTTGTTGTTGGGGATTTAATAATTGATTTTGTGTCTATAGTTGGCGGTTTAGAGTTGGTTGTTGTGTTATTATCAGTTTTAGTTTCAGTTTTAACAGTGGGTGTAGGTTGTTTCGTATCAATATTTTCATTATCATTATCATTATGCCAATTCATTTCCGGTCTAGTTGCTCTTCTTTTAAAAGCATTTAATTCTTCAACTTTTCCAGTTTGAGATTGTTTTTTCTTTTCTTCTTTTTCTAATTTTACCATTTCTTCTAATTGTTGTCGTTCAATTAATTTATTTTTATTATTGATCGCTAAAATTCCAAAAACATTTTTAGCAGCTTTTTTCACTTGAACTTTCTTTTCTTGCTCTTCTATTTCCTCTAATCGTTTATTTAATTGTTGTTGTTGTTCAATATCTTTCTTTTGTATTGCTGTTTCTAAAGCATATTGTAATCTAATCTTTTCTGAAGCCAGATTTGAAGCTTTAATTAATCCTTTTGATTTTTTTTCTTCAATGATAGCTGCTAAAATTTCGGGTGTATATGTAAAATTATTTCTGAGTTCGTAAAATTTATTATATCTTTCAATAGCTTGTTGCATGGATAAAGGAGTTAAATTATATTTTTTCATTTCGTCGAGCCAACGCATAAATTCATTTTCATTAATTGATTCATTTGATACTTGTGATATAGGCCAAATTCTTTCTCCTATTCCAAACTTTAATAATAATCCTATTTTAAGTTCTTTATTTGTTTTTGGTAATTTATATTTAGATTTATAATCTTGAACTCCTATAATTTCACATAATTTATAAGCCTGTGTTCCATCATCTTTCATTCCAACAAATAATTTTACAAACATTCCTATAATTATATCTTTAAAGTAAGGCTCATCAATTAATTTCTCAAAAGCTACTCGTCTCATTTGCAAATTTTTAATATCCTGCAAGCGAACTGGAAGTAAATTATCTGTAGACGTTTCGGCTTCGATATCTTTAGCATTATCTTCCATACTACTATCTGCTTCATTTTGTGAGTCTATAATTATACACCAAAATTATATAAACCAATTGTTAGTAACAAAAATTGCACAATAATTGAATTTCGATTCCATAACCAGATTGTAATATATTTTACCTTCATCTAAATACAAATCTTCAGCATCTCTTTGATGTTGTCTAGCAGCTGCAGCTCGTTGACGACGTTGTTTTGCTTTGCTTTTCTTATTTCTACGAGATGGCTCATCATCTTCTTCATAATAACTATCTTCTGATAATTCATTAAATTCTTCCTCATCTTCATAACTAATAGAATCTGTTATTTTTCCAGCTAATTTTCCATGTTTTCTAGCTAATAAATCAGCTAAGGCATCATTCTTACTTTTACTACCAGCACCACTTGCTGTCGAACCACGTGTACGACCTCTAGTACTAGATGCTACAGCTTTGTTTTTATTTGATTTATCTCTTTCAGCTTGTTTAGCTGCTTGTCTTTCTAACCATGCAGTACGTTTTTCACCTCTTTCAAATAATAAATTTTCTCTTTCTAATTGAGTCATTCCATCTATTTTAGCACGATCTGCTTCATCACCCATTAAATCTGAACCATAACCTAATGATTCAACATCAGATCCACCACCAGTATTATTATGATTATTATCAGGATTATATTCATCTTCTTCTTCATCATCATCAATAGTTTTCTTTATTCTTTTTCTACTAGAGGAAGATTTTCTTTCATTATCATAATCAGAATCAGATTTATTTGTATTATTGTTATTATTATCAGATTCTTCATCCGAATCTACACGCTTTCCTTTCTTTTTTGGTGGCATTTTTATTTATAAATATAACAATTACTATTGCTATTATTATTTGCAATAAATCACAATCAAAATAAAAATTCAAACCATTTTTCCGAGCCTTTAACAATAATTATACAAATGCGATAAACGAAAATGGCATCGCTCAGTTAATAGATGATGAATAGAATAATAATATAATATATAGATGCATTGTACATATAATAATTGTTTTTATACTCGAATCAGTAAATGTTTGAGTATACAATATAAACCATCTTATTATGGATCTAGATTACATATTATTGGATTAATAACAAATAAAAATAATAAATATACACAATTAAATGCTACAGCTGATAATAATGGTGAAGTATTGAATCATTCATACTATGGTGATTATACTGATAATCATATTCGATTAGTTTCTATTTTACATAAAAAGCATAGTATAATAGCTAAAATTCATTCTCATGCTCTCCAACGACAACAACAATATATCAATAAATTTCCTATTCTTACTAGTGATAATAATCAATCATACTACCTGCCATCAGATATTATGAAAACGAAATTTGATTATTACTCTATTGATTATAAGGGAATTGGTAATAGTATCGATGATAGCATTAAGGAAGGTAAATGGCCTAATCGTAATATAATTCCAATAGATTATAAGACTCGCGATAGAAATCAGTTATTATTGTTAAATATCCCACGTAATCAACATAATCACATGTTTCAATCAAAAATTATACATCGTGATCGTTATATGTCAAAACAATTAAAGAAGTTATTAAATGAGAAGGAAACAGAAATAAACAATTTGCATCAGTATATCAAAAATCGCAACAACAATATTATCAATAGTCCCAATGAGATCAGTGACACAGTAATTCGGATATTAAATAAATATTTTGGTTTATTAGAGGAAAATAATTATATTGATCTGCTAACGATTTGTTTAGAAAATAAATTGTTTGTGGAATCCTTATTTGTGTTAGATAAAGCTAAAGATAGAGCTGTTAACCCCGAAAAAAAAGCGAATATAAAACTGGCAAATAATTTGGTTATAAAGTATATCATTCAATTACAAGAATATGTGAATGATAATAGTGTGTTTCTAAATCATAATTTATTTAGTGGCGATGAAATAAAAAGTTATTTTTTCAATTTTTTCAGTGGACTTCATAAAAATCATAGATATTATAATAATCATTTCATGTATATCACATTTATTAACATCATTGCAAAATTAACTTATCATACTAATTATTTAGCGAATCAGTCAAATGTATTCAATATCAACAATTATACAGATTATGTTATTAAACTGTATAATTCTGGAATCAAATCGGAACAATTAACTATTGACGATTATAATAATATATTATCTATTTTAATACATTCTTGTCCATCATACCATTATACAAGTGTAATACACCATTTTGTAGATGAAATGAAACAGAATAATAACCTAAAATTCAATGCTCGTACATACGAATTATTATTTCTATACTATGGATTGATAAATAAATATGAAACTATAGTAGACACTCTAATAAAAAATGATAAAGAATTGATATATAGTATAAAAGATAAATATTCAATCCATTTTGTTATAAAATCGTACATAAATTATACGATTGAACCGCTTAAATATATGGATATATTAACCGAATTAATTAACTATCCCTACAATAACAATCTATTATACGAAACATACCTGTTAGCCTTGCAATCAATATATACACATTATACCACGCAAATAACAGTGATTCACAATAAAACCCCAAATGCAATTGAGTATCAATTGTTAAAATCGGATTTAATAAATAAAATTAATAATTATTTCAATTCGATATTAACCGTCATACAAAACACCCAACTCAATTCCAATACCAATAATGGCGATGATGATCTATTTCATACATCTAATATATCCAATATAATCGATACAATGGTTGATACAATGTTTCAATTAAATTCTCCATTAAATAGTTACAATTATTTAAATAGAAAAATTCGTTGGGGACTGCAAAGTGATTCAGTAAATAATAACAACTTTATGCAATATGCTAAATTAATAAAATCATTTGATAATTATATATATCAACTAAAGAGTTCAAATGGGGAATATAATGAATTACTATCCTTATGTGATTCATTACATGAAACCATTGTATTAAGTGGATTAATACCTTACACTCCAAGTACTAATACATTAACATTAACATATAATAACAATGAAGAAGATAAATTGCGATGTGCGCTTATATTATATTTATATATTCGTGGAGTATATAGAAGTAATGCTCATAATCATGTTTATTATAAACCATTTAATGGACATCAAGTCAATATTCAAATCAATCACTCAACTCAAACTAATAATCCTTTAATAGCTGCTGCATTAGCTTATAATAATGCTAATCAAATAAGCTTGTCGAGTATTATAAATTGGAGCGCCATTTTTTAGCTCTCATAATTTGCTAAACGAAAATATCTTTTTTTTCACGCTTGTTTAAAATTAATTGTAATGCATAACGATAAAATAGCATAAAAATGTCATCGAATATTCCTACAGATCCATTAGAATTAGGTAAACGTGCAGCAGCTCGTGCAGCAGTAGATAATCATATATTAGATAATCAAGTAGTTGGTATAGGATCTGGTTCAACAATAGTATATGCAGTAGAAAGACTAGCTGAAAGAGTTAAAGAAGAAAAATTAAATTTAATATGTATTCCTACTTCATTTCAATCTATACAATTAATAAATGAAAATAAATTAAATTTAAGTGATTTAAATCGTAATCCAAATATAGATGTAGCAATAGATGGAGCAGATGAAGTAGATACTGAATTAAATTGCATTAAAGGTGGTGGAGGTTGTCATTTACAAGAAAAAATAGTAGCAGCTGCCGCTAAACATTTTATATTAGTTGCAGATTATAGAAAAAATTCCAAAACATTAGGAGAAAATTGGAAAAATGGTATTCCTGTTGAATGTATAAGTAATAATTATGTTAGAGTTATGAATATTTTAACTGAAATGGGACTTAAACCTCAATTAAGAATGGCCGTTAAAAAAGCTGGACCTGTTATTACTGATAATGGGAATTTTATAATTGATGCTGGATTTAATACAATTAAACCAGATGAAGTACAATCACTAAATAATAAAATAATATCAATTCCTGGTGTAGTAGAAAGTGGATTATTTGTTAATATGGCTGAAAAAGCTTATTTTGGTAATAAAGACGGAACAGTATTTACATTAGAAAAAAATAAAAAGTGAATAAACGTCATTAGATATATGTAGAAACACTATATTATTCTGTTTTATATTATATTCAATTAGTTATTGGTAAGCATCAACTGTTATAAATTCTCAATGTACTAAATTATATATTAATTATCTAAATAGGATACAATTGAAACATGATAATTTATTACTACCTAATAATGAACTAATTATAATATAAACACCCAAAACACCGTAGAGATAATAGATTTAAACATCAAATTTATATTTGATAGCAAAATTTTTAGGAATAGCAACAATTCTTTGTATTTCTTGTCCAGTATTTTCAGGTGTATCAATAAATGTTAAAAATTGCATTAATCGAGTTACTAAAGTCTTAAATTCTAATCGAGCTAAATCTTGTCCAGCACAAGCATGATTTCCACCACCAAATGGTAAATAAGCAAATGGATGATGATTACGATCTGGTGCATTAGGTCCATAAAATCGCTCAGGTATAAATTTTAATGGATCTAATTTCCAATATCTAGTATCAGTATGTAATGAGTGAACTGGTACTGATACTAAATCTCCTGCTTTAACCTTAGTTCCACCAATAATATCATCATTTAATGATGTACGTCCAGTACCTAATATCATAGGACTAACACGAAAAACTTCTTTAATAACACAATCTACATATTCTAATTTAACTAATAATTCCACTGTAATAGTCTCATTAGGATCAATATATTTATTTATTTCATCTTTCATTTTTTGTTGAATTTCAGGATATTTAGACATATAATAGGTAAACCATGATAATACAGCTGATGTTGTTTCATAACCAGCAAATATTAACATAGTGATTTCATCTATTAATTCAGCCTTTGTTAATCCATTACGTTCATTTTCTGGTTTACGAGCTTCAACTACTTCATCTAATTGTAAATTAGACATTAATAAATTTAAGATATTTTGTTTTACAGCTGGTATAGATGAATCTTCATCAAATTTATCATCGTCATTATTATTATTACTGTTATTGTTATTATTAGAATATTCATTGTCATTTAATTTTTTTTGTTTATATTCTTCAATAATATTAGCAACATAAGTATGTAAAGCTTTTAATGATTTTTGATATTTTGTATTAAACTTTAATAATATTCTAGTTATTTGAGGTGGAATAGGAGATAAAGCTGCTTTAGCAAATGCATCAATTAATGAAGCAGTAGCTACACCTATAGGCATATTATCTAAATCTATACTATTTGTAGTATTTCCTATTTTACTAATTAAATTAAAATTATGATCAAATGCTATAAATCCAAATATATTTAATGTTAATTTAGTATAATCATCAAACATACTAGTATGAGTATTATTTTCACCATAAATTACTTTTAATCGTTTAACAAATTGATCGACTTCTGTTACCATATTAGATAAATAAGGAATAACACGATATTTACGTAACATGG
>JAULBW010005323.1:0-19243 GCA_032358265.1 Vaucheria bursata | reverse complement strand
TAGTATATTAAAATATTTGTTTCCTTGTATTTTCTGGCCTTCAGTTTGATATACTTATTATTCATTGGTCTTGACAGGATGTCATATATTCAACTTAAAATTGCTTGAACTGTTTTTTAGATAGTATATATTTGTTTTTATGAGCATCAAACAAAAGTAATTTGGTAGATATTTTATCGTAAGTTTTCTTTTTTGGGGTCATTATACTTCTAACAGGCCTGCTGAATTACTTTTATACTTTATTGCCTTGCATTAATTACTTGTTAACAAACCAAGAACTGTCTTATAGCTTCTCAGTGCTTAACTTTTAACATCAGTAAGTTGCATAGAATATTTTTCTTATTGTAACTGATGATGTGTGTCCAGTTAGCTTCCACCTCTATAGAATTGTACAATAAGCACTCCTTTGACAAGCATTAGAGAAACTTGTCATAACTACAACCAACAACCTGGTTGTGCCTCCATTGCTCTATCTGGATTATTGTCAAGCAAATATATCTTGTAGTACCGTAACATAAAATTTTTGTAAGAGGTTAAAATTTTTCAGGACAAATAATTTTGAGTGGAAATAACTGCAGCTTTGGACCTGGGTGATAGCTATCAGGAATTCCTTCTGAAAAATTAGCTAAACCGATATACCTGTTCGACTTTACCGAACTAATATCGGAATAAATGTACTGGATATCCCAACGGTTGTTTGAAGAGATAGTACTAGTTCAAAACCGTCGAAAGTAGGACTCAACTTGAACTTGTCCTTCACATCAACCATTAAGTCAGCACTAAGATCAAGATTTCGTTAAGCAGTGCAATTCATTCTGGTCATCATGTCGCTCAAAATTATGAATCATCGGAAAGCATTCAGTGCCTTGTCGAAAAGGAGCTTTTCAGACCTTCCATCGAATCGGAAGCCTGTATTCGTTGATGGCGCAAGGATTCCATTCGCTATGAGCAGCACGCTTTACAAGGTAGGATCCTAACGTTTTATTGTTATCTGTAGATCTTGCTATACCTCTTTCGCAATCGGAATGATTTATTTGATCGCATATTCACCTTTAGTATAACTATGCTTGGATCATATTATTTTGAGTCTAAAAGTTCTGACCAGTGATGGGTTTTGGTTGTAGTAATTTAGCATTTTTTGAAATATTTAAAAAGTGCACGGAAAGGAGAAAAAAATTTGTATCGTGAAATTCGCATTGTTACATATTCTGATATATTTTATATTCATGTAAATCTTACATTTTGTCTTTTCCTTTCATCTTGGTAATTTCCAAGCAATAAAATAACGTACGGATCTTTTTCACGATCTACTCTGGTAAACCAAATAGTCGATTTCGGGCATATCATGTTTATGATTTTAAATGGCACGAGCGCTTTATCGTGATAATAATTTTCATAAACTCTGCTCTGGGTGTAACTCCATAATAAATTTTCATGATGAGCTATGAATTTAAATTTTTAAAAGTCATCGTTAGTAAATCCATTTGAATTTGAAAAGAAAATTACAACTTCTAACATTGAGATTTGAATTTTTATCATAAAGGATCGCTATTTTACCAAGACTCTATAAAAGAAACCTGAGAATTTGTCTTAGTTTTCGAGTGGGTCTTTGCTATATTTATCCAGTGTCTCATCCTTTTTAGCACAAATTAAATAAAGAGTCTCGAGATTTATAAAGAGATGCTCTTACCCAGTGTTTTAAATATTAAAAAAAAACAATAAATAAATAATCATCTGACTATGTAGTAACATTTCATAGGATCTAATGGCAGTAGATCTTGGAAAACTTGCTCTTGCTGGACTCCTGCATCGTAATCCAGAATTGGATCCTGCTAAAATCGACTATTTACTCTACGGTACAGTCATCCAGGAATCTCGTACGAGTAACATTGCCCGTGAGGTAAATTTTTTATTTATTATTTATACCTTTTTCATTGCAAATGCTACCAATTGTGGCTCGATGCATTATTATCCGTGGACCAATAATACATAGAAAATATCTATTACATGCAATTTTCGGTGACAGATTAAAATGTATATTTCATTTTTTACTTAAAGTGTACATATTGTCAGCAATTTTCATTTATTTAACAGTCAGCGATGGCTGCTGGAATTCCAGTAAATGTCCCTGCGCACACGATTTCTCAAGTAAGTTATTTATGTCTAAAGATTTTTCAGATATCTTCCTGTCTACATGTAATTTTTTCATTTTTTATCTAGGCGTGTATCAGTGCTAATCAAGCTATGTGCACAGGAGTTGAGAAGGTATTAATATATAAATTAAATCACATATATGTACTTAAACACAATTGCTTCTATATGCGAAAGTTATTAATATGATATAGCTCATTCATTGATATGGAGTTTATTCATTGATTTCTATTGCATGAACACCAATCTCATGGATATTCCAAAAGTGTATATTTAATATGTATATCAATGATAATATTGTTATAATTCTGTTGTTTCTAGATGCAAAACATGATATTCAGTAAACAAATCTACTCAAGTGGAGTAAGGACAAAATTTTGTCGTTCCAAGCAATGTTAATCAACTTGCACTACCCCAATCTGTTCAGTGCTCAGGCCATCAAAATATATGTATATATATATATATATTTAGAAAAAAAATATTTTCTTAACTTATGGCTCATTCATTGCAAAATTTTTGTAAGTAAAAGCAATTTATTTCTTCTTCAACTCTAGACTTCAAACGTGCAGCAAACTTTTATTGGCTTGATTCATCTTCATTGCATTTACAGTCTAATACCTTATGTAGGGCTTTACTATTCTAGGGGGAATTCATTGTTCATAACTTGAACCTTGAAGCTTTGCAATTTCTTAGAAGCTATTTGTTTCAAATTGAGCAATTCTTGAGATAAAATGTGAACAGGGATTATGCTTGTATAACAAGTTGACCTAAAAGTAGTATGCATTCAATGTTATTGCCGAATTTCACTATTCCTCATTATTTGAAGTTCTTCCTTTCAAATATTATGACCTGTATGTACCATCTATATTCTAAAGGATGAGAATTCCTATAATATGCAATACTAAGTTTCAATTCCCTCAAAATTACATTGAGGAGTTAGAAAAAATCAACTGCATTCTCCACATCTTTTATGAAGGTATAGAAGTGTTTCATTATGGTGTTGCTGTTTTGATTCGTTTGGAAAATAGAGAATACTATTTTAGTAGAAAATAAACAAATATTGCTCATATATTCAACATGTATTTTATGTCGTAATATTTTGCAGTATCATTTATCTAACTTTAAGAAGGAAAATTTTCTTCTCATCAATATCCTAAATTTTTTTTAGGTAAAAAATTGTTGTTGAATTTTTGTAAACTTTATCTTGAGTGGCATCTTGTTCGCTATTTAGTATTTGCATGTACTTACAACAATAGCTAACATTGTCATTTTATGGAACAGCAAAAAGAACTATGTATTATCAATTTAGCATTTCTATTATTTGAAATGACTCTCTAGATTATGGCTGGACGAGCTGAAGTCATAGTTGCTGGTGGGTGTGAAACATTTAGTGATCTTCCTATACGTTATTCAAAATCGATTCGACAACGCCTTATTGCGTTTCCCAAAGCATCGAAAAAGGTAATAAGAAACTTAATATAAGAATGTAATTTCGTAAAATTATTGGTATTTCATATTGACAGTTGGCTAATTTTTAACCCTTTTATATATTTAATTATCCCAAAAAATTTCGAGATCATGCATAGTCATTGAGTTCTACGAGAAATTAAAACCAATCTTAAGACTTAAAATCATTCAAGACTAAAGCTTATAATTATACTTTAACCTAGTCAATTATAGAAACTTGTTCTGTAACTACATATTCAAATGATGGTTG
This sequence comes from Vaucheria bursata, assembly GCA_032358265.1. Taxonomy (NCBI): domain Eukaryota; class Xanthophyceae; order Vaucheriales; family Vaucheriaceae; genus Vaucheria; species Vaucheria bursata. The sequence goes on along the minus strand of JAULBW010005323.1, from coordinate 15,375 downwards.
ATATACTGGATTATATATTAAACTTGTATGAATGCGAATGATAAAATTGGGAATGGCTAGTGCTATCTTAGTGAATCATATACCTTCATTATCGTGCTACTTTTGATGAGTCATTTTTGATAACATAAATTCTATCATTACAACATAATTGGAAAATCCTATTCGTGAATGTTTTTGAGTTCAAAATATCTTAACGGCTCAGAGATGTATGAAATTGTACCAATTGAGCCAATTTCGATTGTTTTTAGTCAAGTTCATCTAGGCTAAGCCGATTTTGTGCTGATATAGTTGACGTTTGTGCATTTCCTTAGCTTTTCAGGCATATTTTCGAGTTTCCAGTGGGAAAAAGTTTTTTTCCAATACTTGCTATGTTATCGAAATGAATATTTGTAAGATATTTCGCAATTAGTCAAGAAACTAAATTTGTGTTCAAAACAATTAGATTTGACCATATTCAATCAACTACAATTCATGCATGTTACACCGGCTAGTATTTGATATATTTCGGTCAGTCATCATACAAAAACCATATTTCTTATGTACATAATAAGTTTTGTACACACTTTTACTCTATATTAATAAGATATAACTACAATAAATTTTTTTTAATGAGACATAGTATACAGTATAAAAAGGTATGCTGAATTTTTTATATTAAGGGTCCGGCTGGAATTCTAGGATTACTTAAAGGCATGAAAATGAAGGATTTAGCTCCCGAAACTCCTGCTATCGCAAATTACACCACTGGAGAGGTAAAGTTGTTTTTTCTATTCATTTTAGAAAATAATGTTACCATTTTTCTGAGCATTTTATGTATAATGAAGCTGCTGACATTTAAAATTGAACGTATACATTGAAATAGTAAAACATCATCTGGATAACTTTATAACTATAAATTTACATAGATTCCCATTATTATCTAATCTTGCTATGTATTTAACTATGTATTGCATATTTGAAATAAGCATAGAAAAAATATATGTATGAAAGTCAAAATAGAAAAATATATAAATATATTATTGACTATAAAATTTGGATGTAACGAATCTCTCAGATTTACTGGGTTGATTGGCTGTATCCAAATTTCGCTAAATCCGAAATTTTGGAGCTTGATACAGTATGACTATTCGTTATAGCTGGAAATTTATTCAAATTGAATTCGTTGTATCTGATGATTAATGTATATTACAGTATAAATTTTCAGACCATTTAAAAAGAATTTTAGGGAAATTGAGTATGTATGCTATTTTTTCAGGTCATGGGACATAGCAGCGATAGACTTGCTGGAAGATTTGGTATAAGTCGTGCAGATCAAGATGCATTTGCCGTACGCTCTCACCTTGCAGCATATCAAGCACATGCCGATGGACTCTATAAACAGGCGAGTCATGTAGATTTTCATGGAAAGGAATTTGTCGTTACATTCGAAAGTCTGATGCTGAACTTTATGGCATTTCGTTAATTGGTTATCAACAAAAGAAAATTTATTTTGAGCAAATTTGTTCATTTGAAGCTTACTGCTGTAACTTCTAGTAAAATATATTTACATAAACTATATTTTTTTTGTATGCCAAAGTCAATGTTATTGAATTGACTACTCCTCTTCACAATAAACAATATAAGTTCCTCTAAGTTGACCAATTTATCTTGCTATTCACTTCCCATCTATTGTTTGTTTGACTTAATATATTTATCTTTTAGGAAATTATTCCTTTCGAAGGCACTACAGAAGAAAATGGAATTAAAAAAGACAGCTCAATTGAAAAATTGTCAAAGCTTTCTCCTGCGTTCGTGAAACCTCATGGTACACATACAGCTGCAAATAGCTCATTTTTAAGTGATGGAGCTAGTGCGGCACTAATAACTTCAGAGAAAAAAGCACTGGAAATGGGACTCGTTCCTAGATCAACCTTTAAGGTATTTATTTCTTTGTCTCTAATATTGTAATCTTCTTTTTATTAGACCCTATTAGTGTTTGTTGATTATATGTATGCACTTGGAAAAATTGTACATATTCTTTGCCAACCAAGTTTTTAATGGCCCCTAAAATTCTAAGATTGCTACTCTTTTTCCAAAAAAAGGTGACAAATCAACTTTTTTGTTTAAAAGGTTTATGTACACTTAAATTGCTGCATGCAAATATGCAGACCATGCAGTGCCAATGCTGATCCCAATGCGTAAAATATGTGCTGTGAATTGAAATGGAAGTACAGTGATCCCTTGATGAATGCTGTTGATGTAAAATATTGCACTAATTTAAATTGTACTAATCAGTTCAAAAATACTAATCAATGTTCAGACTTTTATTGTAGATGCTGTGCGTGCTTCAATTAAAATTTGCTTATTTCCATGTGCCATCGTTGTCATATTTTTATTAATCTTATAGTAGTTGACTTTTTTGCGTGCATATTTTTGCATGCGTATTACATAGAGCTGGGCATTTGTGGCAGTTGATCCGTTTGAAGATCTGCTGTTGGGTCCTACTTTTGGTATTGCTAAAGTGCTTGATGAAGCTGGACTTACGCTTAAGGTAACTGCTTTCATATACCATTGTAATGCTTTCAGGGTTAGCAGTAATTATTGTTTCTGAAAAAAAATAGAATAAACGAAGAAGGAGATTTTATTGACTCGAAGGAAAAAGTAAGGATAAATATAAAAAACCTTGTTTTAAGTGTCCAATCATCAAATTCAAGTTGATGGTTTCTTGTAAGCTCACAGTTCAATGCACAATTTGACTTTGACAGTTCAGTGTCTTTGTGTTATTGGTTCGTATATGTATATATTATATTTGAACATATTGGCAGTGCTCCGAATCTGCAAAATCAACCCCAATTGACTTCTAGTGATTTGATTGTGTTTATTTCTGTGATATCGGAACAAAAATTACTAGTCAGTTAATTAATTGTCTTGAAGCAAAATGATTTTTTTTTACTTTATAGTTATTATTTCCAGTGTATCGCTCAGTTTACTGCTTTCTTTTGTGATTGATACTACTATTAATTTGTTTGAAACATGTCAAAACAATTATTTCAATTTAGTAGATTACTAAGTGTTGCTGCAATTCAATTATCAATTGAATTGATAAGGCCAAAATTAAAAATAGCAAATTAATGATGAGGGCTCGACTCTGTTATGGTACTAATGAGCACTGCCTGTACATTGACATAATGAATATCCAATCAAATGGAGTCAGTATATACAATATCCCTTAAGTTTTTATTTTTTTCTACCATTGAAACTTTCTAAGTTTATTGAACTGGGACCGATCTTTAAATATCAAAAACTTAAAAAAGTTAAGCCAAGATGAAAAAGTCACCTGATTGAGTCAGGACCTGGAAGCGGTATCAGAAGAGTTTTAGATTACAGAGGATACACTTGTGGAGGTTATATTGTAATGGCTAATTACATATAGGAGCACCTTAAAGCAACTGAGTTTTTAGGATACAGTAATCTGTTTGTATTCAAATATGAGTACTGATAAATATTGTTTGGTATATTTATATAAGTTTTTATGCATTGATTACGATATGCAGAAACATTACATGCATACAATGTAAAAGTCTTCAGTAGATGATCTTTTCAATTGAAAAAACTATCGACTTGCACTAAACTATTATATTTTGCAATTGAATTTGATTGAATTGGGCAAAATGAGCAGGAATTACGTTTTTAAGGAAAATTTAGAATTTCTGTGAATTCGTTTTTTTCATGTAATGTGTTATTTAAAAATAACAAATATGTATTTTGTATGAATTTTTTCAGGATATTGACGTATTTGAGATTCATGAAGCCTTTGCAGGCCAGGTAAAAGCTATATTTTATGCCCACGTTCAAGTCTGTGATGCATACGTAGTTATATACATGTATACGTCTATAAAATAACTACTAATTTCTCCTGTCATAGAATATTTTGTTCTATTTAACATTAAAGCATTCATTTAGATGAGATATACATTTATCATAGTTAAAATCAAATTGATGACTCTAAGAAGCAATAATGTAACTTTCGATATCAGTCATAATAAATATTTTTGACATAGTGTACATGAAATTATTTACTATCTCGATTTATAAATAAAAAATTTGCTTACAAAATAATATCTATATATTCGTAAGTGGTATGGGTATGTAACTACTAGAATTTTGAACCTTTTTTTTGCTTTATTACATGTGTGCCAGATGAATCTTTTTAGCTATAGAAAAATCATGATGTGCAATGGTTACATTTTTGTTGCATATTTTGTTACACTTCTGATACCTTAATTTTATTTCGTAATGGTAATAAGTGTGTAGTCTAAGAAAATGCATTTTTTAATTCTCTTTATCAAGTTGCAGCATTTATGTCAAGTCGCTCACTTGGTATGATTTGAATTATAAAGAATTGTGATTCAAATAATATTTAATGTCAAATTTGTCTGTTCACAGCTTTTCCTTGAGGTTGTAATGTCTCATATCCTGAAATTTATTCATGAAATGTTTGGCCTTGTCTTTCATCATGTGAAAATAATAATTCCTAATTATGAGAGATTTTTTAAAAAAATTCAACTTTTCAGTTCAAGTTTCACCAATGATGAGTTGTTGATAAGCCACTAACTGAATAGAAAATTTGGTGTTATGTATATCAACAACTGTAATTCGTTCTTTGGAATACACTGATTGTTCATAAATTAGCGTTACAGTAGTCACTGCTTTTTAAGCCTACAGATAATATGCTGCTGTCCCGAATTGTCCTAGCTGTTTGTATCTAAGAAATAGACTTATTAGTTTATATGCCCAGCCACTTATTAAACCCAGAAAAGCCTAAGTTTCGAGGTGGTCTTATTAAGCAGTGTCTATGGTAGTAGACACACAATTAAAATTTTTAGCATATCCTGTATATACTGTGCATTACAATAATATATGTATTTGTCACTGAATCAGTTTTAGTTGATATTTGATGGTAAAGAATGAGTGAAAGGTGTAAGTATGTATTCATTTCTGAATCATGTAAATGAAATATTGATTCTATATACATATATTGGATTACTGGAAGATGTAGCACAAACGCAAGAAAGGTAGATTTGACCGATAATGAAGTAAAGTTAACTGTAAAAATTAATGGCAAATTTATAGAGATATCAAATTCAAATAGTTTATTTTTTGTCGACTCACAGTTCAGCTTCAGTTCAACACTCAATAAATGTTCATATACATAGTATATATAGTAAATTTCAACAGCTTATTCATATCGATTTTTTACCATTTTTCAAATTGCTCAATTTCATTTTATGTTTCTGATTTGAATTTTTGTGTTAATTTATAGGTATTAGCAAATTTAGCAGCAATGGACAGTGACAAGTTTGCCAAGGAATCTATGAATAGGCCATCAAAATTAGGTGCAGTTCCTATTGAAAAACTAAATACGATGGGAGGAAGCCTCAGTTTAGGGCATCCTTTCGGTGCTACTGGAACTAGGTAAATACAAATTTTATGTGATATTATTAAATTAGGAATTTATCGTAAAATGTATCGGATATACGTTTTATGGCCTGTAAATGGAATAGATTGGGGATTCTTTAGTTGTTGTCTTTGTAAAAAGGTGTACAAGCACTAAAGAGGTAGCAGATAATGAATAGGAACATTTTTCCTGTAAGTTGCTAATATGTACATTCGATGGAACTTGGAGTCTGTAGCAAACTTGAATTGAAGGCTCTGAATACTGTTCACCATGACAGTTCCAAGTGAAAGATTCATTAAAACATGGAGACAAATATAGTCAAATTTAGAAAAAGAAGTAAAATTATCCATTATATTATTGAATTGGCACTGTTCGAATTTCACCGTTTTGAGATGCTAATTCAAAATATTCTCAAATACAGCCCTATTCTACTACAACCCTTAGGGGTTAAGCTTGAACTGTCCCTGGGTAAAAAATTTGGATCGTACTATTCGAAAACGATTTTTACTGACAATGAAATTAAGGCTAATATATCTTTTTGTTTCATGTCAAAGTTAAAATTGCATTACGGAAGTCAAATAGAATCACAACTGTTTCTTGAATTCAACAATGCATCGATATTATGCGCATTAAAAAAATATTTACAAGGTACATACGAAGTAGTTGTATTGTGCCAATTCAGTTTTAGATTTTCGGATATAACGAATTTATTCAATGGTTCCAACAGCTTTTTTATATACAAGATGTATGGCATTTCAATACAACCCTGCCTTTACCATGGATGGTATTCGATTACAGCATTCTAAAGCTATGTTTGATGGAAAGTAACACAGTAATATTCCAGCAACAATAAACTAAAAGTATGCTTTTTAAAATTTTATTTAACAAATATACGATTCTTATGTATCGCTAGGTTAGTCACAACTGCAACAAATAGGCTACATCGCGAGAACGGTCGATTTGCTCTAATTGCTGCATGTGCTGATGGAGGTAAATGATACTTATGTGCTGATACTTAAAAAATGATTGATAACTTAGCAATCATTTTTAGGTTCATAAATGTATGCATTTTTTTGTGTGCGTAAATAATAATTTGTTAAATTATATACTATTCATATAGTCCTCATCGTTATGTACAGAAAACTTCAGATATGAAAAAATTCACTTTTAACGAAAATTTAATTATAGTGAATAAATGAAAAAGTCATAAAGTGCGAGATTCGGCTTCGGATTGTCGGATGTAATGAATTTCGGACATCATTTAGTGGTCTTGGCTGACTTGTGTCTTCGAAGTTTACTGTATGCAGCATTTGGAGTTTTAATCATGCAATCACAAGTAATTTAATCGAATTTTTTTCTTTTTTCCTAGGTATTGGTCATGCTGCGATTATTGAGCGTTATGATGCATAGAGCTGTTCAGCAGTTATGATATGATGCAATTTTGAAAATCACCTAGCATCTGGTACATGCTGAAAAGAAAAAAAATATTTTTGATGGTCAAAATGAGTTATTTTTGCGTTTTGAAAATATTAACTTACTTGAAATGGCCAGCTATTATTTGAATACTGAAATATGCGTAAAATGTAGCTACTTCTGACTATACAAATTTTTTTCATTCCTGGTCAGTACACTATGAATTATATTATTGCAGTTTGCAAGCGTATAATTATTCTAAATATATTTTTGCACAACAGCATAATTTCAAATTGCTCATATCAATCTTTATGGCATAGTACCAAATTCTTTTAGAGCCTAATAATTTTTGCATTTACGTGAAAAATTATGCACCAGTTACGTGATCATTATTTCCTATTTCTAACTTGCTTCCTCTAATTCTATAGAAAAAATAGCTATTAAGTTGCATAAAAAATATGATTTTTTTAAATCTGAGTTTATTACATGCATAGGTTTTTACAAACCTATTGCTCTCATCAACGCTCTGTTGACCTTTTTTAGGGCTGCAGTAAAACAAATTCTCGAGGTAATATTCATTGCACTAGAGTAATAACACATTTTTATAATGACACTATGAAAATGAAGCTACACATATTTGCTCCATGAATGACTAGAAATGCTCAATGATGTATATATTACTGGAGAAGTGCATGAAAAGAAGAATCCAAGCTGATATAACGAAAACGGTGTTGGTATGAGACATTGATGCAGAACCCAGTTTTAAATTGTATTCATAAAAATTTTGATAAAGAACTTGTATAAATTTTAGAATCACACACTCTTTATAAATATTAGAGAGTAGTTCTAATAAATGCAGAGCTGTTCAAATATAACACAAAACTGCTTCAGCTTTATAACTAAGATTAAATATTAGCAGAAGACTAAATAGCAAACAGAAACTTTTCAAAGATGAAAGCAAATTTGACAAAGTGGGACTTTTGCACAAAATAAATGCACTTGCTATTGCAGTAAAATTTGCACAATAATTTAATAAAATGCAATACTACTTTTTATGCCAACATGATTTCAAAACACCTGCAAATATTAGGTCGTCCTTATTTTTCCATCAAAATTAAGGCTATTGCTTATTTTGCTTATTCTTTTGTACATTTTTGAATGTTGCAATGAAATTCATATAAATACAAATTTCAGTTGCCGATACAATAATAAAAATAGGTCATTTTGCCTTTGGATCATGATATTTACGTGAAGAAAACAGTGGTAGAAAAATCTAACTTAGAGACAAGCAACGCTATAGAAGTGTCCCACACTAGATAAAAACAAAATAAATCGAAAAGAACAAAAAAAACAAAGAGAAATATATTAATGTAATGCAATAAAAGAAAGAAATAAGAGACTATGTCAACAGCAGCTTAGTGTTGTGCCAGGAAGACCAGCGGAACAACACATATTGCAATGGATCTTGACTAGAGATAGAAATATGAAGATGTAAAAGTTTCCATGCAGGCCACATAAAGATAACCTTGAGGGCTGCATAGAATCACTTGAAACTTTCTGATGTACTTTGATATTTTCATGAAAGTTGTTGTAAAATGACATTATGAAAAATTTGTAAAATATAAATTACATTCAAGGTATCATAGATTTTGGTAAAAATAGAACAAAATGAGAGGTACAAGAACAGTGTATCCCAACAACTTGCATATAAATACTATATACTGAAAGTAATCAATAAAAGCTATATACTTCTTGTTGCATTTGTTGTTTCTAGAAGGGATACATTGAAAACAATTATAATGAAGCAATGCACAGTAACATGATGAATATAATGACAAATTAGCTGTTAGGGTTCTTGGGTGAATGTAGAGCTAAATATGATAATATTTGGAAGCATCGGGATTCGAACCCAAGACCTTGGTGCTACTAATAGATTTTCGTACCGTTGAAGCATCAACTCCCAAGAGGTAGGGGGATTTAGGGGTCCTAGTATCTGGGGACAGGGCAGATATCCTGACATTAGCCAGCTGCAAAGGTAAAACAATGATCTGTAAACATTTTTGATCAAAAGATTTTCAAATTTACTCAAATCTTCAAATTCTGCTGGATATGTTAATATGCTTTGAAAAATTTGAATTTCAAAATTAAGGTTAAACCAAAAGTTTGGATTGCATTTTACTATTGTGAATCATGATATTGCCAAAAATTTGATGGTATTACACAATTCATTTTAAATAGCAGTTGAAAGCTAAAAATTTCCCTTAAAAATAAAAAGTGCTCTAACAGTATGCTTGTTTCATTAAAAATTCAATACATTCTAAGCCATTGTCATGCTCAACTGTAACTGTTTTATCATTTTTTTATTTAATTGAAACAGAATAAAAAAACCAATTAATAGAAATCTTAAAAGTTAATTTCTTGCAAAATAAGCACTAAAGTTTTTTAATAAGATTTGAAGGTATATTAAATATAATATGTATATAATTATATGGATACTCTTCTTCATTTTAAATATAGAAATGTTACGCAAAATTTCATCATCCAGTGCATGATCCATGCCAAAATGATTTTGATTAGAATCATTTCAATCTTAATTGACCATCTTGGAAAATGAAAATATGCAACTGATGTGTACTTCCAATGTTTTTGAAATGTCTAACATGAAAATTGAAACCAAATAATCAACACATTTTGTCTAAAAATGATTTAAGAATTAGTTTCAGATTTATTTACATGAATCCTTTGCAAACGACTAGATTCCTGTAGCTGGTATTGTTTGAGCAAATACTACTATCCTGCATTATTTTTTTAAAGAAATGGGAAGAATGATAAGTGCTTGTAGTTAGTGTCTACAAATAAACAAGCACAGAAAATAAAAGTAGCCATATATTCAATGAAGCTTTAAGCAACAAAGAAGAGAGTTAGGTTATTGTGTTAGTGCCTCAAGTAGAACTTAATGGCATCAATGATCTCTGTCAGGAGTTCTACTATTACTATTTTAATTCCTACTTATGATTTATCTGTCATATATCTATACTTACTTACAATTCGTACTTTCAATTCTACAATCCCACTTCAACTGTTGAATAGTTTATCCTTCTAAAACTTAAAATGTTTTCCATAATTTTCTTTGCATTTCTTCAATGAATTTGCCACCGTCAGAACTTTTAGTTCTCATATTTTATTTCTCAACAACCCTGTAATTTCAGTTATCTGCCTTCCTTGGCCAGATAATAATTATATTTACACATCCACAGTCACTTTGTACATCCCTATCCATCTCTGCCGATGTCTGTTTTTGTGCCAGAGTGCCAGGTGCCAGAGTGTTCGTCATTCTTACGTTTTATATTTCTTACCTCTATGCATATTTTTTTGTATCTCTTTCTCAATGCCTTTATTTACTCTGCCTAGCATTTTCTTGCTTTACAAAATGATCTTGCAATTATTGTAGTATGCTTTCTTTCTTCTTTTCCTTATTATGCTTGTGGAAACAAGAAACAACAAGCAAAAGTAAGTAAAACAAGATCATAGAGACAAACCAACCATGAATAATAATATATGTGTATTGTAGGGCTAGCGATGGCGAAAGGGGTACTCCTCTAGCAACAGCAGCAATATTTCGCACAGTAGCGGTGTATGCAGTGAACAAGGGGAAGAGCAAGGAGATGCTGTAAAGTTTTAAATTACTAAGCATAGAACGGCCACATAGTTAGTTATGGGATTCCCCAGTAAAAAGTTGGGGATAAGAAAGCAAACGCTTATCGGAGATATCGGTGAAGTACAAGGAAAATATTTGAGAAAATATGAAGAGTTGGAATTTACTATATTTGTCGATGATTTCAGGAATTAAATAAGAGTGACATCAAGGCAGACTTTACGTATACTATGAGTTGTGAAGTAATATGGAATATAACAATACTAACAACTCCTTTATTGCAAGATATGCTGATGTTCATTCGGATAATTAAAGTTTTCATAAAAAGAATGATGGGAAACTAGAAAAAATAGCTCAGTGAAATTTTTAAATTTTTTAGCTTAGAGGGCAGCAATATTCTTCGGTCAAAGACTTTACCAAAACAGACGATTGTCAAAAGTTGGTAATATAAATTTTCTGGTATTGTATAGAGTAGTTTGTACAAAAGAGCTCAGTCTCTTTGTATTTAATAAATGGTTCTGTAACAGTTTGGTTCAAATTAAACTTTTTTGCAGTTACAGGGTCAATTCGTTTGAAACTATAGAAGATTTTGATAAAAAAATTTATTAACATTGATTTAAATAACCATTTATTGGGAACTGTACCAGATGTTGGAACCGTATCTGCTGATCTGCTCGCAACCTGAGTTATAATGAACTTGAACCTATGAAAGATATGAATCTAAATATTGTTTTTTTCTTGAGGAGGTTACTTCTTGTTCTGTAGGCTAAAAAATTGATGAAGCAAATACTCTAGGAATGTCATACGTGTGTTTTGCTTGTCTTCTCAATTATCGGTTTATAGTTTTTGCCAACACCATTAATGTACTGATAATTTAATTTCAAACAAATTTAGCTGTAAAGAAAATAGAATTTGAAACTAAATGTAAGTAACTTCATAATGTACAATGATGCCGAAGATTTAAGTAAATATATGTGCATACAATTATCTACAAGTTGGTACAAGCTAGAAAATCATTGTCATGAAAAAAGAAGACAGCTAGTGTGTTACTAAGAGCTAAGAATATCAATTTTTATCCAAGAACTTTTTAGTAATGCATAGTAAATATTTTGCTGAAGATGTCCTCAGTCCGTAGCAATTTTAAAAAGGGACGCATGGTTAATTTCAATCAAAGGCTATTGATAAGTGAAAATTTGATATAGATTTAAATCCGATAGAAAAAAATGAGGCATTTCAATTTTTTAACTTTTTTCAAGCTTGGATTTGCATAGTAAGCTGAAAAGTAAAACCAACTAAGTTGTAAAAATGAAGGACGACTTTTCAAAAAACAATACAGGCAAAAAATTAACTTCTTGATAATGATCAGACAGATATTATTGCTTCATTAGGATGCTAAGTAGATTCATATTTTTTGTTCACCATCATTATCTTTTTCTTCTATTTTTACTTGTTATTTTCCATGAAGTAAAAAGTACTGAAGAACATGTCACAAAGTTCGATAACCGAATATACTCTAAAATTCATTTCATTATTTTAGAAATATTTAGTTCCTTGTTGAAATCTTGAAAATTCTACAAAGTTTATCTGTGATAGCAGTATACATTGAATTCAAAGCAAAATATAGAGAATATGCATTTATATAGTACATTCAAAAATACACTGTAGAACCTTTTATTAATAAATAAATTGTAAAAGGAGACTTAATCTCGGTGTAATCTCTCGTTTGTACAATTATTTACCAAAAATATAGAGCTATACCTATTTCTTCGGTACATCATGCGATGAAACTGCGTGGAACGTTTACTAATGATTGATCGTAAAGCAAGACTGCCGAATATTATCTCGAAAGTTAAAAATAATAGCATTATCGAACCGAGTACCGAGTCGGCTGGAAATATAAATTCTTGAAATGCTGCCATATATATTACTAGAGCAATTTGTGGAAATCCAGTCATCATTAAAAAAGCTGCCATCTAGTAGAAAACATTTGTTGAAATATTATTTTAAGTGTACTTTTCACTTAGATTTACGCTCACATTAACCTTCAACAAAAGAGATCATACACGAGGAATTAATAATTTATATGAATTTTAAAGAAAAAACAAAATTTAGACCAACAGAGTATCCTTTTATCATTTTTCCGAACAGTGGTTCAGGTGCTTGCACCAATGGCTTGTGAAGAGTATTCCCAAACCATACTTTTCATATTGAATGTGCACATAATAACGAAAAACATTTTGTCGTAGGACGAAAGAGAATTCAACTGAATTTCAATCGAAAAACTGAAAATTATTATATAATAGGACGTAACCTATTTTTCGAATAAGTCCTTACAAGAAATAAAAATTTAACGATATCATATTAATAATAATCAGAATGTTTCTTTCCTACTCTTAAATTGCATTATATGTATGGCTAATAAATAACCAAAGTTATATGCGAGATTCTGCAAGATACTCACAAGTAACGAATGAAAACACCTTTCGGTTCAAACCTGTGGTACCATTTCTTCAATGTTTCCAGAAAAACCAAAGTACAGACGAAACGCTTCAACGAACGCCCAGAGAATGAATGTAGGTAAACATAGAATTCTATGAAGAGCTGATTGGAAAACGTATTGATCCTAAAACGAGTGGAAAGAAGTGAAATAGCCTTAAAAATCAATTAAATGCCTCTTAATGCGAATGCATCGAAGCAAAATTGATTAGAATAGTAAATAAAGACGTCCTCCAGTTAGCACCAGTAAACTTTGGCACTTGATATATTAAAGAGATCAGTAGTTTTACTGGATGATATCTAAAGTATTCAATGCCTGGTACCTTAAGCAACACCAAACTTCCTTCCAAGAGAAAAAATACGACGCTAAACATGACGTTGTAATATAAAGATATTTGAACAGGCAAGCTTGAACTAGCTTCACTCTGATTTATATTAAACGGCAATCTCTCATCGATCGCATTATCGTTTTCGGCAACTCTGCTGTAAGAAGTGTCTCTCTGCATTATTATTATAAGATGGATGTAATTCAAATAAGATCTCAAAAATATCTAAAAAAACTGCCTAATTGCACCAATACTTTATTTTAGTTCTCTACCTTGGAGCACAAACGTCCTATTGCGCATCCCACTGCGGGTTCATTGGTTTTTCCAAGTGTTCAGTCATTTCATGCGAGTAGTCGCAGCATCAACGTACGAATAATGAAAACGACAGTTTTATTGCAGAAAATGCTTAGAAGCGGAGAGGAACAATGTATTCCGAACTTATTGCATGGTGTTCCCGGTTTTATTTCCACCGAATTAGTTGCTAATCCAGAACATTATTCGCAATACAACAATCACTTAACACTTTCCGTCATAAATTTATTCCATTGACAGTAATGTACTTTTTTCAGTGTGCGTTTACAGTTGAAGTGAATATAGCACCTACATACGATGCTAACCTGTATGTGCAGCCGAGCTTATCATCACAGCTGTCACCTGAACCAGAGCAATTTAGATTAGATCGTTCCGACAAGGAGGTTGTGTATTCGAGAAGCCCAAGAGCTACCAGATCACCTACTAAATCAATGTTTCATAGATTCACTCATCTAAACTCAGCGCATAAACGTCCAGCATTCCGTTTTCTTGATTTGATGTATCCTAGAAGTTAAACAGGCTTAGAGATTTGGACTTTGCCGTAATCCCCCTGTATTTATTGTTGACTAAATTAAATATCTGTAAAGAACACTATAGACTGATATTTTCACACCGGACCCAGCCACCTTAAGCTGGCTATATGTTTTCTTTTATAACCCATCTATTGAGCAACTTTTCAATTCAAGTGAAAGTTGCAGTGCTCTGCTAGAAACTGTGCAGCATCTACAATGTTATCAATATACATTTTCTATGTCCTAATTAATATTATGTTATTTGTACTTCTCTCTTTTATTGTTTTGCACATTTCTTTGATACACGTAAAATAATTTTTGCAAGTTTTTTCACTTTCCTCGAATTTGAACTCTACTTCAATTGTTTCTAGTGCCAACATCAATTTAGGATTTGCAGAGTCTACCAGTATCAATAAATACCTGGAGTATTTATATTTTTTGCAATATATAGTATAGACGTACTAAATCAATGTATACAAATTTTTCATCGGAATCTGGGGGATGATTTACATTATTATTTGTCATTTTAAAAACAAATCACTAGTCGAGTATTTTTTTGTTATAATATTTATCTTTAAGCTCGTTCTTGGACGTTAACATATCCATAATTTGTGAACCATGAATTTTATACATTTCTAAGGGTGATGATAATTCAGTCTTGTTAGAATCCTGATTTCATGCAAGTGCAGATAGATAAAATGAGTCTGAATTAGTATTTAAAATCTCTGGTTTTCATGGAACACTTCTTTCTCATTGAATAAATCAATATGTTTGGATGGACAAATAATAATTTTTCAAAGCAAATGTCACCACTATTGATTAAATATTTTTACTGAAAATATTAACTAGACTGGATGAAATTATAGAGCCAATCTTTAACACAATATCAAGCATATTTTTATTAACATCCTGTTCATCTTATGTCAAAGAACAAATGAAATGAAGGTTGTATAGCATGCTTGAAATACTATTGGCTTCTTAGAAATTATGCTGTATTTGTAAGTCTAAGTCACAAAACCTAATAAACTAAGCACATCAAACCTGAATCTCATTAATACAGGTACATCGGCCAATACAGTACTTTTTATTGGAGGTAAAGATATATGAGGATGTAAAACTTCAATGACCTATACAGGATAAAAATGAAAAAAACAGCTATTTGTTTACCCCAAAAATGTGCCTGCAGTACAATTTTATGATTAGGGCAAATAACCAAAGCCAGCA
>JAULBW010005313.1:0-19258 GCA_032358265.1 Vaucheria bursata | reverse complement strand
TGCCATAAACTTAATATGCAAAAAGATGACTTGCCGTAACACAGAACTCCACAGCTATAACACGAATTAACTGTTAAGTTAATTCCTAACACAGTCCTTCTGTCAAACTGCTAGAAATATAACACAGCAGAAAAACAAGAAATCTGTCAAAGAATGCGTATATTATTACATGCCAAATTGTGTTGATAGAAGTGAGATAACTTTAACATAACAAAATATCATGTACTGAAACTTGTTCTGTAAGGAACCAGTATGAACCATTGCCATTACTGAGCAACGGTTTGGATTTATCCAGCTTAGAGTAAACATTTAGATGTTACAATTCTGATTTACATTAAACAAATCCAAATCACAGTTCTTTCAGATGTTTTATGTTACAAAGATCACTCTTTACAGTGTATGCTGTAACTTAATACACTTGTTATACTTTAGTGTTAGTCGTTTGTTGTACTGTTTGTGTGCATTATGCTTCAGCACTAATAGTTTGCAAAGAGACTATTTACTTCATATTTTAAAAAAGTTCAACTAAAGTTATGGGCAAAGCAGCTGCTATCATGATGCAATTTACAGCAATACAAAAAGAGATCATGATACTTCAAAACATGGTGGTTCATCAGAATGACAAAATTCTTGAATTGAAAAATTGCATGCAGAGTGTGAGGCTGGAAGGATTTTAGTTCAATCAATGGCATTGACAGCACAACATGAACTGAAGATTGCAGATCCATATTGATTTACGGGTTGTTAGGAACATGAAACACAACAGAACACAGGAAACTGTGGTAGAAATATATGTATATTCATCATGCACTTATTGTATTGATAGAAGTGAGCTAACTTCATCAACACAACAAAATATAAAACCCTACTAGAGTTTGTGCAGCCAATTTACTTGGAACGTCATAAATGAACACTGGCCACAGCTATAAAGATAGAATTAATCCCTAAGGGAGTTAATTCCTAACACGGGTGATCAAAGAAAAGCATAAGGATTCCTTTTTCAGCTATAAAACTTGTTAATTGTACAGCTTTCTCAATTTCCAAATGACTAGGCAAAATGAGCTTACACTGTTTCCTTTTTCTGTGATACAGCTTTTACACGGGTTGCTCCTTGTCTTGAGGTAGGCCGCAATATCCTAAACAACTTAGATATATTTTTTGAAGCATTCCTATCAGCTTTTGGCAATGTCAATTGAGTGCAGGAAGTAGAAATGATGATACTCAACATTTGTCAAGGAAACCACTCAGCTTCTCATTTAGATTTGGAGTTTCAACAACTAGCACTGGAAATCCAGTGACCAGACTCTATTTTTTTAGTCTTTTCTATCAAGCCTTAAGCAATTTGCTGAAGGATGAAGTTTGTAAAGTGGAACAACGTGTGATCTCAAAAGTATTGCACTCTACCAATATAGTTTTTCAAAATGTTTTTGAATGCAAACCTTTTAAGCAATCTTTCATGTTTCAAGATCCTGATACAATGGTGATGACATCAACAATATCAATACCCCCGCAATGGTCAACTAAAAAGTTTTCATAGAAGAAGAACAGGAAGAGCATTTGTTACACAAATGTGCCTACCATACATAGCACTTTGAAGAGCAAAAAAAGTGACAATCTTTCATCCAAAGATAAGCCAGTAATGCCCAGTTGAGTGGCAAAAAACTGGAAGGCCCCCTACTAAGAGAGGAGCAGATGGACCTAGGTAATCCCTCTCCTACACCTTGTGCTAGTCCAAGAATCCTTGCTAGTGTCACCTTGGACTGAAATGTAAGATGTCAACTGTATTTAAAACTCACATATCCAATTTTGGTCAACTCTTCCGGATATAGATTCAAATGAACTGCAAGACATCTAACATTTCCCTGTACTTCACGTGCATTCAATTATCCCCTACGGTGTAAAAAACCCTTCATATCAGAGCACATAGCATTAGTGGATTTCAGGTCCAACCTGAGTGTCATCTCTAAGGGCTTATTCAAATGGACTGGACTTCTTAAACTTAAACTGAAATCTCCACTACAACTGGAAGCGGTGGATGGAAGTGTTTTGAAAACTGGTATGATAACTTATTATGCCCTAATACCCCTAATATACAAGAAATACCCCTTTCAATTCAAATTCCATATCATCAATAGTTCTCATAGCCCAACTGTTCTAGGTCTTGATAGGTTAAAAAATTTAACCCATCTATTAAGTGGCATACGTATAATCTCACATTCAAAAAGAATGCAGGATCTATAGTACAGAAACACATTCAAATGCTAGACACTGTCATAGAGGTCTCCAACAAATCCAATCACAATTCCAGTATGGATTCAAAGGCACTGCTCATACACATCCTTGCATCTACATGGACTAGTAGCATTACTCCCAGCAGTATATGGGACAACCCTGCCAATCTACCCAAGTACACATACCAAGATTTGAATGTAATAAGGGACTAGTTACCCCCTCAATATAGGGACTACGCCTCAGTATTTTTAAATATGAAGAGCAAGGCCCTACCTGAGCACAGAAAATATAATATGAAGATTGATCTGAAGCCGGAAGCAATTGCACCGTGGGGTCCAATATACCCCCTTTTGCTACTAGAACTCGAGGTACTTTGGAAATATATTGAAGAGAATCTTCAAAAAGGATATATATGTCCATTAAAGTTTCCTGCAGGGGCTCCCATCTTCTTTCTAAAAATAATCTAGGGAACTAAGGCCGATGGTTGACTATTGGGGGCTCAACAAGGTGACCATCAAGAACAGATACCTGCTCCCCCTGATTCATGAACTTATTACAAGATTTACTACTGCTTGGGTCTTTTCTAAAGTTGATCTTTGTGGGGTCTATAACTTGGTTCAAATTAAGAAGAGAGATGAGTGAAAACTGCCTTTTGATGTCATTTTGGACACTTCATATACAAAATCATTCCTTTTGATCTTACTAATGCCCTTGCTGTATTTCAAGGTCTGACAAATGATATGTTCTGACATATTTGACATCTACTGTGCTATGTACCTGGATGATATTGTAATCTATTTAGAAAACAAAGAAGATCATTTTCTACATTCAAAATATACTCAAAAAATTAGAAGAAAATGCGCTGTATGCAAAATCAGAAATATGCAAATTTTCTGTCACACATGTTGAATTCCTGGGTTACATTTCAGATGTGAGAATTAAAATGGACCCAAAAAGAACCCAGAGTATTGCAAGTTGGCTGTCCCCTACAAAGATTAAGGATTTTCAATCCTCTCTAGGATTCACAAACATATACTGTATGTTCATCCCTACTTGGAGAAAATTCAACCATAGTTAATACTACCCAAAAAGTATATCCCCTTTATATGGTCTGATGAATGTAACATGGCCATTACATGGTAAAAAGAGTCTTTCACAAAGGATGGAATATTAGTACATGCAGATACCGTAAAACCCTTTATATTAGAAACGGATGCCTCCTATTTTGCCTTATGAAGGATTCTATTTCAAGAATATGACAATGTGTGGCAACAAGTTGCTTTCTATGAAAAAAAACTCACACCTGCAGAAATAAATATAAAATTCATGACAAAGAACTACTTGTAATCATAGCTTGTTTCTACTAGTGGCGTGCACTATTATTGAGTAATTAAACACCTATTCAGATATATATCAATTATCAAAATCTCTTTTACTATACTTCAACATGGAAACTAAACAGATGCCAAGCAAGATGGCCAACTTTCCATAGTGACTTTGATTACAATATCATTTATAAAGCCAGCCAGGATTGTAGAGAGCCAGACCTGTTGTTGAGATGTAATGACTACAAACTGCAAGAAAATGGTACCCATGTTCAGATTCAAAATAAGACCCTGCTAGATGAGCAGTGTTTTCTATTGGTAAACACCAGAGGGCAATCTGCAAATCTACTGGACAAAATTACCTTTGAGTAAAAAAAGGATTTGAACATTAAAGATCTACAGGAGGTAAAGTTTCATACTGTTAGGAATTAACACCTAAGGGAGTTAAATCTATTTTGTAGCTGCAGTATAATTTGTTGATGTTTTGATTTTGGTTTCAGTCCGATTTCAGTTTGTTTTCAACTTGGTTTCAGTTTGTTTTCAACTTGGTTTCAGCTTGGTTTCAGTTTGTTTTCAGATTGGTTTCAGCTTGGTTTCAGTTTGTTTTCAGATTGGTTTCAGTTTGTTTTCAGCTTGATTTCAACTTGATTTCAGTTTGATTTCAGTTTCAGTTCCAAGATACTTTAGAGAACTGAACCCTGTTCTTCATGCTACTGTTTTGTGTGTTGCAAAAGTTACATAACTTTAAGCAACACATGCAAGTTAATATCAAATAGTATTTCTGTTTTTAAGTTATTTGTTGTGTTTGTATTTTCCTAGCACCTACACTGATGAAATCTGGTACTGTAAGGGGAAACTATTCATTCCTCAAAACTCAATTTCACAGATTTCATATGAATGTCATGACCAGTTATTAGTAGGTCATTCTGGTTGTTGGAAGACATTCCAACTGGTTAGTCAAACTTATTGGAGGGCCTCAATGCAAAAGGATATCAATGACTATGTCCAAAGCTGTGATGTATGCTTGCATACAAAACCTGTTTGAATGAAACTGGCTGGATTACTACAGCCACTTCCAACCGCACCCTGACCATGGTTTTCAGTTTCCATAGACTTTATAACCAATCTTCCTCCAGTAAGTGGTTTTGACTGAATTTTAGTTATCATTGACCAATTCTCAAAAATGGCACACTTTATTCCTTGCACAAAGAGAATCACTTCCATTGGAGTATCAACCCTTTTTATAAATAATATATTTTAAATTCATGGACTTCCAAATAATATCATCTCAGATAGATGTTCCCAGTTTAGTGCCCAGTTTTGGAACACCGTACTAAAACAATTTTACTTCAAGTGGAACCTTTCAAGTGCTTTCCATCCGCAATCTGATGGGCAAACGGAAAGGACCAATCAGACTTTGAAATAGTATCTGTTGATCTATGCAGATCTAGATCAATTCAACTGGGTAGAAAACTTGGCACTTGCAGAAACTGCATGTAATTCAATGTATCACAACTCTATTAAAATGTCCCCACTTATGGCAACTTACAAGTTTGAACCTTCATCAAATATGGACACAAAGCTTATACTGGATAGGCCTCCAACTATTCAAGACTGAATTACTGGAATCACCAATAACCACAGACTAGCTAAATTGAAATTAGACCGGACAATGTTACAGATGAAGAAACATGCAGATAGAAAAAAGCAACCTGCAAACTTTTAGGTTGATGATTGCATATTTTTAAATTAAAATATACCAACCAGGTGCTAGTGCCAAAAGCTGGATTGAAAACAGTTTTGCCTATTTGTGATTTCCAAACAAATTAATCCAGTGGCCTTTTACCTTGAACTGTTACAATCATTTGGACAGATCCACAATGCATTTCATGCATCATTGCTATCAAAGAAGGAGGAAAGCTATTTGATTGATTGCAAAAATGACAAACTACCTCTATTATTGGTGGACAATGCTGGCACACTGTACAAAGTTAAAGACATATTAGACAGCAACTTAATAAATAGTAAAAGACATTATTTTATTGCTTGAAAAGGATACAGACCTCCGGACAATACATGGGAACTAGTACAAAACTTGACGGACTGTGTGGAGCTATTGGCCAAATTTAAACGGACATAACGGACACCAAAACATTGTTCTAGGGGAGGAACTGTAAGGAACCGGTATGAACTGTTGCCATTATTGAGCAACGGTTTAGATTTACCCAGCCTAGAGTAAACATTTAGACATTACAATTCGGGTTTATATTAAACAAATTTGAATCACAATTCTTTTAGATATGTTTTTATGTTACAAAGATCACTTTTTGTAATGTATGCTATAGTTTAATACACTTGTTATACTTTAGAGTTAGTAGTTTGTTGCACTAATTATGTGCATTACACTTCAGCACTAATATGTTATCATAATCTAAATTGAAGCTTTCACATATCTTCAGGAGAAATGTACTGCAGCTATAGAAT
The DNA here is from genome assembly GCA_032358265.1 of Vaucheria bursata. Taxonomy (NCBI): domain Eukaryota; class Xanthophyceae; order Vaucheriales; family Vaucheriaceae; genus Vaucheria; species Vaucheria bursata. Next base: position 13,217 of record JAULBW010005313.1, on the reverse strand, counting down.
AAAATTAGCTCCCTTGAGATTTAATTTCTTACATCTAACCAAACCAAATTATAACAATACTTATATTTAGTGCCAAGTGGCCTAGAGTAATATTAAAATACCTCTCAGCCCATACTACATGGTCCATTTATTGTGGACTATTTTTATTCTAGTATGTTATCATTTGCAAGTTTTGCACTGATTTTGGCTGCAGAGTGACATGTTCTGTGCTATTTTTTCTACCACTTATGCATTCTGGAGAAATTTTACTTGATAATGTTATTGGCCAGTCCCAATTTTTATTCCAGAAGGCAGCTTACATTCAAGAAAAAACTGCTGGAATTTTGCATGTGGCAACACTATCAATTTATTACTGCATTTGCACAAAACAAACATTTCTAAATATGAATATAAACTTCTATTCCCTACCTCTGGAAAATGCAGCTGTGGACATTGCTGCACACAACTGATTATTGCCATGCTGGTCTTGTCGTAGGTCAACTTGTTTCCTTGCAAGGATCCAATTCCCAAATCTCACGTATATAATCAGCAATACAAGGTAAACCAAAAACACAAGAGAAATACACGCTTAATTTAGTACATTAGAACCTACTTCTTGTGTTGCCAAGAATGAATCTCGCAGTACATCACAAAAGATATTATGAGCACAATTCTTTGAAAGAATTGTACACGAATCATAACATTATACAAATAATCACGGTTCCATAACGTATTGCACAGCAACATATTAGATCCTAGCATTCCTACTGCAAGAGTTTCAAGTATAAAATATTTGCATCATAACCATATTCAACCTATGCTGCGGCAGGTGCTGCATGAAGTAAAGCAACTTTCCTGGTTCTTTTGTTTGCTTTTCTTAGTTTTTTTATTTCCGTTTAGAGCTGACTCGAGGCTCAAAGTTACGATGGATTGTACACAAGAGAAGTCGGCGCTATATATAATATAGATGTATCAAGCTTTTGTCTTCCTCTAGAACTTCACTTTAAATGGGCCTGAATTTATTTAAAATGTGATGGCAGTACTACGAAGCTGCATATAATGATTCTGAATTTACATTTGCAGTAATCCATTTTTTCAAAACTGAAACAATTGGAATTAAAGATTTAATGAATTACTTCCACAAGTACTGAAGAATTGAAATTTAAATTCCACAAAAATTTGGAGAATGCTTCTTGAAGGTAAAGATTAGGATTCTTCAAAAACATCTTACAAAAGAAAATCAAACTGGTTATACATCACGTCATTCATCTGGACCTATCCAGAATAAACCTCATTTAATAATATTAAAGTGAGCAGCTTCAAGAGTAACGATAATGAAAAAATAGTTTTTGTGTAAGCTCACAAAGACATATGAAATGAAAACTAGACTGCTTAAAAAAAGACAACATACTTTCGATTCATATCATGTTTTTGACTATACGTTATTTCCACCATTGCTAATATCTATTTAAGTTGATCTCAAATCTAAAAATAGAAATGAAGTTATCCGGTCATTCTGTCAGAGAGCAGTTTTACAGATGGAAAATGCACATCAAGCTTAAATTCTTCACTAATAATCGCAGCAATACGGTCACTTTCAAGGGGTATTAATTCTATAATTTCCTTGTGAAGCAAGGCAGGTCTGACAACATATTTCGCATACTCCAGCGGGACAGAAGATCCGGCCCATGAACCTGATCGTAAAATTCTAGCATTCATTTTCGATGTATGCAATATATGTGCGTGTGTATTGATACGTCAACTGAGAGAAAAGCATAGTACATGAAGCACTTGCTTTGGGCACATGCAAAAAGAGCTATGTAAAATTGCAAAGACATGAATAGTCATCTAATTCGGAAAACGCAGCCCTTACACCTATTCTGCATAAACTAAAAAAATGCAGGGGACTGATATAAAATATACCCCCGATATGTAATGAAAATATAACGCCTTGTGCAAGTTATCTATAAGAGGGAAAAATTAGACGAAATCCCAGCCAACATTGTACGATTACAATAAAAGGCAATATTTATGAATAATACTTACCACAAGCAAGCGTTATCAGAGAAAAATCACTTCGATTCAGTGAAATTAAGCATCCCTTTTGAAATGCATGACAAGGGTTGTAAAGCCTACGCAACACAAAAAAACGTATTTCAATGGAATCGCACTTACATCATATATTTTTTAAGGCAAAAAGCTAGCCCCTAATTGACTAAGCTAAATTCCATTCAAGCATGTCAAGATTTAAATTTAACCACTTTTTCGTTGCTACAAAACACTGAAAGAACAAAATTGTTGGTCATAGTCTAAGACAAAATTTATTTATATTTTGGCATGGAGGTTTAGTAAGCATGATGAATTTCAAGTATTTTAACAGCCAATAATTATTAAAGCTGCTACTTGGTCTTGATAGCAAAACAAATTCAAGAGGAAAAACTTACACTTGCAAGCAGGAATTGAGCTCATCATCAGAATGTTTATAAACATGCATTCTGTGTAATGGCTCAAAATTGCCATCTTCATTCATTCGATTTAATACCCATGTATCGTATTCATCACATCTAATCTGGGTTACCATGAAAATATGTCCATCGCGTTGATGCTGTTCTATGCCTGGTTCTAGCTTAATCAAGTCCACCGGTTTGAAAGGGAATCCTGGCTAATTCAAAATCATGAAACGCATATTTTCAAGTCACAAAATAATTACTCTGTTTCAAGTATGATAAAAATGAGAACATCAGCAATGAATGCTAGTAAATCTTTATTACATTGGACTGGAGCCCTTTCAATTGACTAGCTTAGTTAAATATAAGAAGCATAATCATAGAGTAATAATTGTACAAATAAAGTGTTAAATATTATATCTCATAAAAACAGATATTGAAATACAATTTGTTTGTATTTTTGGAAAATTCTAGATTTTGAGGTTTTTATGGATATTTATTTTACTTCTCTCATTCAACAAGTTAAAAATTCATCGTTTATGAATTCAAAATGTTTAATGTATTTAACAATCATCAGCATCAAAACATAATATAATTAAAAAAAATGAATTCACGTGAAACTCTACTGCTTGCCGCCGACATGTAGTGTACCTGCATCTTAGCAAATGATTGCAGTTTCTGAGCACAAAATAAATTCATGATAAATATTGAAAGTGGAAGTAACCTATAGCTTTCTTTAAAAATAAATTATTAGAGTATTTCGATCATTATACAAGAATGAAGCCGAAGATACATTATTTCCATATTCTTAAAGAAGTAATGCTGATAATTAGATTTTAAAATATGTAGACTAATCCGGTTATAGCAATAAATGCTATAATGATATATATGTTCAATTAGATAATTTATATAATCGAAGATGTAATATAAATATTTGCTTACATCAAGAAGGTAAGTGATATTCTCAATATCAACAAAAACTGCACGGTGGGAAAGAGGAAATGAGAACTCTCCATGATGAGCAACTTCTCCGGCATATATTGAGGCCTGAAATCCAAGATAAACAAGAACTTCCAACAACATGCAGCATTGCTCAGCGCAGACTCCTCCGCGATTCTCAACGGTAAAAGACTTCAAAACTGCTTCAGGAGAGGTGGCAAGTGGTTCTCCATTGAATATATGTACGGTACAAAATGGAAATGACTGTTGTTGCTTGTCATAAATATACTGGAGGAAATTCACCGTAGGAGTACTCTCGCGAGTGATATTGATCCCGAGTGCCTTAAGGTACGACTCTGCCACAACGTTGTTCATAATCGCAGAATATGATAAAGAAATTCAAAGCTCTTAAAATTGTTTTTGCTTTTCAATAACTGGGCGAAAGGTAAGCCTGCTCATCATCATGGACCGCTTAAAGGGCGAGCATGTGCGTAGTTCATAATTTATCTTACTCTTCATACTCGTTTCACGTATCCCCTCTCTGATTTAGCAGCACGGCCACTTAAATTATTCTGTTCATATTTCAATAACCAGTTTTCTTGAGTTTTTTTATTCCATACTAGGCTACTGCCACATTTACAAACCATAGAACTTCATTAGACTGCATTTTGTCACTTGAAATTTATCTTCCTGCATGTGGTAGTTATAAGTAATAGTAGATTCAGAATTTGTAAGGCTTCATGATGTTTTATTTCATAATTCATCACTTAACGAGTAAATTAGCAGGGGAGGGGGTTCTTATGTCTCCCCCCCCCTCTTGTGAGTTAACTCTACATGGTACAAATATAAATGAGAGGGGAGGGGAGGGGAGACATATTCAAAGAAGGCAACCTTGTCCAGACTCTACACTTATCAATCCCAGGATAGATAATTTGCTGAGCTGTAAAACTTATTAAGTGCATTGAACAATTATAGTAATTGAGTAAAAAAATAGCTCCCAGTCAAGACCAACAATATCAACATTGAGACATTATCTTGGATGGTGCTACCTTTCAATCTAAACATCTAATGTACTAGTCAACCTTTGTTATATGTTTTCCATTTGAGAGTTCTATAGGTATATCAGATCAATCATGAATACCTGCAAATTTGAGAAAGGAGGATTACTAGACATTTCAACCAAGGTTTTTAAATGCAAAAATAAATCAATGTGACCACATATATGCATCTACTATCCTTGTGCATATATCAGAAACTACTCACAAATATTGGCAATATAATGATACAGCTGCCAGGAATTAACCCCTAAGGGAGTTACTTCTATTTTGTAGCTGCAGTACATTTCTTCTGATACCATGTTGGAGTTTCAGTTTAGTCTGAGAACAAGTTTCACTTCTGATTATGAGAACAAGTTTCAGTAAGTGATATTTTGTTGTGTTGATGAAGTTATCTCATTTCTATCAACACAATTTAGGATGTAATAATGTACGTATTCTGTCACAACTCCTTGTGTTCATGTTGTATTTTACATTCCTGACAACAGCATGCTTCTACCAATAAATTTAGTTACGTCAAACTCATCAGTACTAAACATTCCTAATACTCTTGATTTCATCTTTTAAATTTATCAAAATCTTGTAATTTTTTAAGACTTTTTAGTGGCCTTTTTTTGCATTAAACGTCATTTAAAGATCTGCAGCAACTTGCAAGGTCCTACATTTTTCCCTTCATGAGAATTTCCAACTTTAGACTTATAATACCCATGATGTTTACTTTAAACAAATTCTGTTTGCCAATATTCTCATCTTCATCAGCTTTGAATCCCAGTTTCATACCATGTTCTATCAAATTTTTTTCAGTTATCATATCTAATACCAAGATAATTATAATTAGGCATTTATTGCTAGCTATGTCATTTATACTCAATGAAATCAGATGTGCGTGCTAGTAGAATGAGAATGCATGATAATGGTTTACATTTTAGATCATTAAATATGTAGGTATTGCAATGCATTGTTGCTACACACACTGTTTTTAACTGAGTAAAAAATAAATACACAGAAGATGTGCAGAAATATATTCAACTCAATAAACTTGAACTGTATTCACGCTGAATATTTGCACATTTCAGTTTATGTCATTTTTTAGGTTCTGTATTAAAAAAATATGTAGAGGGACAACATATTCATAATAAAATATTTATGCATTTTGAGTTGTGATCAAGGTGAAAAATTTATTAAAATATAAGAAAAAAATCCATTCTTAGATATGTACCACTGTACAAGTAGCCTCATTAAAGGTTGTCATAGTGTATTTGAACAAGAGCTATGGTTATTCTTATACTCAATACTTTAGAAGAAAACCGACTCCATGGTTTGCATAACTTACCATAATATTATGGACAATATAAATAGATCAAATATATTTCAAAGTTGTAACTAGCTGTATGTCTCTTTACAAGTGTTGAATTTCATCTTCTAAGACATTTTTTAATTTTTACCAATGTGAGGAATGTCAGAATATAATACTCTAATACCTCTTGTTTTGCTCAATTCTTATCAAACCTCATGCTACCCTACGTACAGCTTGTATTTCATGAAATTGTCATTATGTCAAAGTATAACAACATTTGCCAAATTCAAAATACAAATGAAATATTTGCAAAGATTTTATGTAGCAGTTAAACTTGCTCTCATGTGGTCTGTATAAAAGATTTATGTTTCATATTTCCCATCACTCTTGACAACCACCACAATACACATTGTTCTGCTGATCCTTTGGTGCAACACTGAGCAACTGCTGCATAGTTTTATTCAGTTTGTATTTTGTTTTTAGTAGTATATTTGTCTCATATTCTTCCTTCTTTGTTTTCTTTACCTTACATTCTGTTCATCAATCATTTCCATCAATACATGACACTGCCTTAGCAATGCACGTCTCAAGTTAAATTTCTCTTTGAGTTTTTTAACGAAGATTTAGCAAATGCAATTTATATTTCATTTTCTAATATACTTTAGGACAAAAAATAATTTTAATTCTTTGGCAGTGCTAAATAGATCATTCAATGCTGGACTTCTGTTGCTAGTGCTAGCCAAAGTATTTTCTTTAATCATTTTCCCCGAGTATCCCTAGTAACTTGTTGAAATAATTCTTTTGCTAAACATTCACTGTATATTTGTCAATCAAACTAATGACTTCCATCCTAAAATTTTTGTTCCAAATTAAATGACTCAGTTTAAATTTCTTTCAACATTTATATTGTGATGGGTAAGAACACCAAGTCAAATAATCGCTTTTTTTAATCTTATGTTGAACACTATTTCTGAGAATTGTTCTCTTCTAATTTCTCTTAGTAGTTACTTTTTTTCTCACTATTGAAGTATTGAGATTCTTATTATGCTCATCTTTATTTGGTTGTAATGCCTCATAAATGTTCTTGGTTATCATATCTCCACCATTCTTGCTATTGATCTATTAGCAACTTTAATACAATGTATTTCAGCATAAATGTAGATATAGTGCAAATTCTAAGAGTTGAGATCAGCACGATTTCTATACTATGTTTCAATGGCTCTGTAGACAACTAGGCCCTGTTCTCAATTTCAATGCAGTTATCTAAATGAAAGATAATCTTATCTCCTTTTACTCTCATCAGTACTTGGTCTGATAAATTTTCATTCTGTCAACCTTGAAATAAGACATTAGGGTGGCATCTTAATCACAGTTTTTAACTTCATGTTATACAAACAAACATTTAGACATAAATCATACAGTATATATTACTGTATTGCTAGAAGTGAACTTTAGCAATGCAAGACAGACAGTTATTCAGTCACATGATGGACCAGTAGTAATTACACTGCAGCACTATTACATTGGCTAAAGTGAAAACATGATGTCAGCAGTCAGAATTCTTAAACTTAGAACAGAAACAATGATGCAGCTAACATAAATATAAGATTAACTGTTAATCAGTTAATTCCTAACACTTTATTTCTGTGCAATGGGCATTTACTCTTTCCCTTTTGTTCTGGAGAGTTTTGAACATTCAGGGCTTGGTAGCTGGATGAAACTGAGGAGAAAATTTGATGCAATACTTTGTAGCAAGATTCCTTGTGTGTTTTTACATGAATGATAAATCCAGTTGTAGTGTATTGGTACCCTTGGCAAAATCACAAGCAATAATGTCTTGGCTGTAGATTTCATCAAGAATTTCCTACTGATCATTACTTTTTGCAACAGACAATGGTTCTTTACAAAAAGCTCATGGCATTCTTACCAGATATCAGCACCTCAAGTTTTCTTGCTTATTGCACATCTTTTGAACATACTTTCATTCAAAAATATCATTTTTCTATAAAACCATGTCAAATCTAAGTCCTGTAGCACCATCACTATCAAGGTACACTTCACTTATCCAAAAATTAATAATTCCAAAGCTCTTCTGATCAATATGACTGAACAAACAATGAGTCCAAGTTTACCAGAGCTCAAGCTATCTGGTCCAAGTGCAAGACAAACACTACTTACACTTCAGTAAGGCTAATATTTCAAAGTACTCGGGTAATTACAGAGTTTTTGGTCATGCAACTGCAGAATTTTATTTAAAAAGGTATAATGCCTGCATGGTATTGCAAGCATTTTACTTTATATTCACTTTCACTTTCAATATGAATGTTTTTCAATTAGACAAGTATCTTGTTGAACATTCATGTGCTAATGCTATTTCTTGTTGCTCTCCCCATGTAGACTTTTCTTCTATGTAGGATAATGTAAGTAATAAATGGCTAGTGTTAGGACTTAAGCAGATATGTTTGCATGGATTCAAATTAAGCAGTGGTTCTAAACTTTTTCAGTGCCAGGACAAATCCATTGTAGTATGTTCTGTAGTGAATATTCATAATTAGTACTATATTGATAGTAGTAACAGTAGTAGTCCAGATGCTTGCATAATTTGACTTAATTCATGCAGTTTATTTTGTATTATGTTATTTCCACTCAGTGGCAGAAATAATATTATCAGAGTATGTGTTTCCTGTTAGCCTTATTTTTCTGCTGCAATTCATCTTCTACATTTCAATAATAAATTCCTGACAGCTAGTGGTTATCCTTCGAATTTTTACTTTAAGTGTAGAACATCATCCTTCTACTGAAAATATTATTTCCAATGTACTACACGTAACTATCATAAAGGATATATTTCTCTTTGCTCTCTCTACCTAGTCAAAAGTTACTTGAACTTTAATTAGATGTTTATTACGTTGTGGTGCCCACTGCCTATATCTGTTTCTTTCTATTAGTAATTACCATTACCAAGATAAATAGTTTTTTATCAGAGGTCCAGCATATTTTTCAATTGATTGCATCCTGAAAGCCACTTTCCAAAGTTATGGTATAGGTGCTGCTAGTTTTGGGGTATAAACTTGTGTTGGTCTAGTCACATATTTTACTTCATGGGATACTCCTACAGGCTTGGGTTTTTCAAAAGGCATGATTTCTATGTCATGTGTTTTGAATACTGGAGATAAACCATATATTTCTTTGGACAAACACATGCTAAAACTTAATTCCAATATATTATTTTTGCAGTTGGAGAACCATCTTGTTACTCTACAGTTCCTACATTTGACACAGTTGCCTAAAAAGTCATTTAAATTAAGCCATGCATTGACTTTGTGCATTGGGCCATATAAAGGTTAATTAATTCAATATTAACACGATACTTTGGCACTGTAGCCAACATTATTTCCTGCACAATAAGTAAGTCTGGTGTACCCTACTACCTATGGATATATGCATATCTTCATTCTGCTTGTATTTTAAACTGCAAACCAACCTCTGTGACAAAGATAGTTTTTCCTTGCTTTTATTAGCATATCCTCTATATTTACATTTCTTTGCATAATCTTGGTTCTAAAGCATAGGTCAACTTTTAAAAGATGCACATTTTATCTTTAATTCCCAAACCAATCACATTGATGTTAGTTTACATGTAATGTTTAGAGAAAATTTGGAAATTACTTTTTTGTGCCTTCTACCTCAATATAAATTTAGTGCTTTGTCTTGGTAATTAGCTTGGATAAAAATAAATGGTTAATTAAAACAGGATTGTTGATGAAAATGACTTCTATCATTAGTCACATGTTGGTGGACAAACCCTTTTTTCTACTTTTTAATACCTCAGAGATTTTGGATAACATCAATTCTAGTTTTAAACTTACTTTCTACTGCATTTGAGGTGGCTATAAAGTTACTACTTGCTACTGGCATGATGTCATTCTCAAGAAATATTAAATATGCAACAAGAATTGTCACTTTTTTTGCCTTGCAAGAAAAAACTTTGGAGTATTTTATATTTTTCTTTAAAATATATGATAAATTAAAGCCATGCTTATGATGAAAACCTGTCATGATGTCAAAAATATCTCCATTATTGTGGTGATAACTATATTCATACCTATGCACCTATTACATCAATTATGTTTAGTATACTATTGATAGCTTTAGCTGCCTCTAACCAACAAAATGTCTATGCCATAAATGTGGAGATGGCTTTCTCCAAGGTATGATACCTGACAATATGGAGCTTGATATCAAGTTACATGATGATTTTTTATCCCAATATATTTAGAGAAAATTTAGCCTGTTGACTAAAGAAAAATTATTATAGTCCAAAGCAAACTTTTTGTGTACGGAACAAAATCCTACATAAGGCACTGGTCTCCATTAGTCTTTTTGCTAGTTGGATTGACTTTTATGTACCCACTGGTAATATTTTAAATGGTCATATTGCAAGGTTGTCTATGTTCATGATATTTTAAATATGAGCAGACCTAGCTCAGCTATTTGTTGTGTCATAGCATATGATCAGGATTTTTTGCACTTTTATCACCATCAAACTAGCTTTGTTCTGGTTATAGTCTCGCTACTGATTTATCTGGGTTTATTTACATTAGTCAACAGCACTTTAGGATAAGATTTTGGCAATTAAATTAATGCAATACCTGTCTCTAATCTAGTCCTACCTTCTTGGGAAGTGGGAGGAAGAAGCTTTCTGAAGCCTATGTCAAATACTGCTCAATTGCAGTTATTAAATATCACAGGCATTATATTCCACCAAAACTATGTGAGCAGCATATTTGTACATTAGTTTAAAGACTGTCCAGATACTGCCTATTCATCTATGCAGTATTAAAACTGAATGTCAGTCCCAATAGTTTCTTTTCATACTTTGGCCAAAAGAGTGCTTGACAGTTTAAGAATATTCTCTTGTACATATTTTTCAATGACTTTAAATGGCATCAAAATATTTGCAATGAGAGTTTATGCTGAGGCAAACTTGTCTAAAATTACAATCATTACATCTGCTAAAAAATTTCTTTTTATCATGGTTAAAGATCCCTTTACCTAATCATTAAAAGTGCAGCCAGTTGTTACCCGTTTATTCACTAAATCAGTATATTAAGAATAAAAATACTGCTGACAAAACCATTTGTTAGAAACATAAAACAAAACTAAGCACAAGAAACTGTGACAGAAATATATATATTTATTATGCACTAATTGTGTGGATAGAAGTGAGCTAACTTCATCAACACAACAAAATATAAAACCCTACTAGAATCTGTGTAGCCAATTTACTTGGAACGTCATAAATGAACACTGACTGCAGCTATAGAAACAGAATTAATCCCTAAGGGAGTTAATTCCTAACACCATTGCTCAACCTTGCCAAATTTATGGTTTTGGCTTTACTGCATTTCTTACCAGTACACTTCATGAAGACAACACTGGTGCTGTTACATCAGCAGAAACCATATTAATATCATACAGAGTAAATTAATTTTTCTGTAGCTATATTTAAGAATGAATTTCTATTAAATCCACAGATCTACAACGTGTCTCTGTGACCAATAATTTAATTCATTACTATTGTCCAAAATACATCTGCTTTACAAAAACCTAATCCAATATGAAAATCCATTTCCACATAGAATATGCAAAGAAGCAAAACATAGTCAAGTATACAAACCTTTCTTTTTGATTTTTTGAGCATCTCTGAGGATATTACAACATAGAATGTTGTAGTAATTGCTGAACACACTGTTCTATCTCGTCAAAAATAATGGATAGTAATCAGTTTATACATGTACAATTATTTTTTAATAACATTTTACAGCTCAGTTCTGGGTAACTCTGACAGTCAATTGTTTCATTAAAAATGCACATTTTACAATGTTTATTGTCATTTCTTACCATTTCAGAATGTGCTAAAGTTCTGTTGGGATGGAAGGAGAAAAATAAAGTAATTTAATATACTAGACTAACAATAAAGCAGATTTGATAAAAGTATAAAAGTTTATTAAACTTGAGAAGGATAAACAAATAAACCTTTCCCTTGCTAGCTCCTGCGGTATACCCTCTTGAAGTGCCCTTGAAACCGACTCTTCAGTGAGCCTTGCTGATTCTTGCTAAATCTTTTACTCCATAAGTAAATACATAATTTTTAATAGCAGGCTTGTGATTATTCTAGAAAAAATTAAAGCATCCCTTGAAATTAAATTTGGCAGAAGTAAAGCAGAATAATGAAAGAATAGGTCAAATAAAGTGGAGTTATAGGATTGGACATTTCAATAATAGTATCCAATTAGTTGGTGGAGTTTGAAGTATTGTGACAGAAGGCAAAGCCGAGTCTGAGAATATGGCAGTTGTTGAAGCGGTATTATAGCATGGAATATGCATATGTAGAAAACAAGTTAAGAAGTTTCCACAGAACCATAAGGAAATGACGTGGTATTATACAAGGATGTAGAACAAATGAATTTGTTAAAGGACTATAACAAAGGTGCTGACATAAAGGATTGGTATAAAGGCACAATTAGGATAATAGATGCAATGTGGTGAAAGAGGCAAAGAGTAAAAAAAGCAGTGGCAAAACATAACAGAAAAAATTGCAAACATGGGCAAACACAGTTGAGCAGTTATACCATAACAGTTTATAGAGATAGCAGAATCAGCAAATATCCTGACAAGTTCTATCTCCTGTTACAAGGCACAGATTTTAGAAAAATTGTAAAGATTTCAATATGTCATAGAGCATTTTTATCTTTGACATATTTTAACTTCAATCTCACTTTGGTTTTTTAGTGATTTCTTGACTTTTTCTACTTTTCCACATTTCTGTGGAATGCTCTCTCTGTTGTACCATTTTCTGGTAAAACATTAGTAAAAGATCTTTTTCTGTATCTCAGCAATGTGTTTGTTTGTTATTGCTTTCTTTTGTTTCTTGCTTTGCACAACTTTTTAATTGATACTTCATCCAGTACTTCCTTTGCTACATTGCAGAGCTTTCTTTTCTTTGGCAATGCTCATCTTTAATCTGTAAAAGTTAAAATGCAGCTCTCACAAAAAATTTTTGCTATCTAGAACTTTTGAGACTTCAAAGAATTTAAGTCCTGTAATTCAATGTTATTAAATAAAGTACACTTTGATCAATTTTTGTAGCAACTCTTTCTGAATGGTTTGCAAGTTTTTTTGTCATTGCGACATCAGCAAAAAAGAGGAGAATAGGCAATAAAACTTGAATTTATCATAGCAAAATATAATCAATACTGTTCTGGGAAAACTTAGAAAGTGTTATAAATTTCTTGGTGCTGCCAATGAATCTATAAACGAATTGTGTTGCATTTGCAGCATGAAAATGCACATTTTAGTTATGATACAACTAAAATTATTGTTATAGTATAGAATTCTCATGATAATAATAGTTTTGCTGTACTGTTAGGAAAATACAAACACAACAAATAACATAAAAACAGAAATAGTATTTGATATTAACCTACATGTGTTGCT
>JAULBW010005302.1:0-19268 GCA_032358265.1 Vaucheria bursata | reverse complement strand
TGCATCTGGTTTTCCCCCCTCCTTTCCAGGGCGGAAGATAATTTGGAAATTAAAATTGCACAGGAAAAGAGACCAACAAACCTGGCGACGATTCAGTTTCTTTGAACTCAAAAAATATAATAGATTTTTATGGTCTGTGAGTACTTGCACTGGTTCAGAATTGCTGAGCAAAAAGGGTCTCCATTGCTGAAAGCAGGCCACTATAGCCAAGAGTTCTTTATCATGCACTTTGTAGTTGATTTCTGGAGTTGCTAACTTATGCAAATAGTAAGCAATTGGGTGTAACTTACCGTCAAATTCCTGGGAAAGGATGCCCCCAATAGCATAATCTGATGCATCTGCTTCCAGTATAAATGGCATTGAGGTATCAAAGTGATTTAAAACTAGGGCTGAACAAAAATTGGACTTTAATATATCAAAAGCAACTTGACAGTCTTTATCCCATCTGAACTTCTTGTCCTTCTTCAACAGTTTAAGCATTGGATTGGTATTATGAATGCAATAGTCAAGATACAAGAGGAAATAAATTGCATTAAATTATTGCATTGATAGAAGTGAGAACATTCTATCAACACAACAAAAATATATGTAAGCTGATCATTCAAAATATATGACTCTCCTTGAACTTTTACTTATGTGACTCTCCTTAAATCTAGAATTATACAAATCCTCATGAATTGTGTAGTAGCACAAATCTTTCTAAATTGTACTGCAGCTACAAACGGAATTAGCACTTTAGGAAGTTAGTTCCTAACAATGTCTAAGGTAATAGCAAAGCAAAATGTAACAACTTTTGGAAATTTTGCATCACACATATCACTCTTGTAAAAGATATTTTATGCACCCCATATGGTTACCTTCACGTGGCTTACACAAAAGTATCTTGCATTTCATTCTATTTACCCTTTTGGTCCATTGTAATATGTGCTGTTCTACTAGTTCTTTAGATGCAACACTCCCAAGGTAAATTGTTTGTCACCACTTGCCATTGATTGCATTAAAACAATTGTTTACCTTGTGTCAGGAGTTAACTTTTATCATGAGTTGATTCCTTTTTACTTGTAGCTGCAGATATTCCTTTTGAGAACCTTCTATATTTTATGCTAGTCATATTCTCAAAATTATCTACTCATACAATAGTTTTTGAAGTGCTTAAGTTGTGTTGGAGAAGTGTAATCACTTCTCACAACACAGGTTGAGATATAATTTATATTTAAGCTGTTACTCTCTTATATTTTTTGCCTGTTTTGTTGTACGTTACGACACCTTGGACTTGTGTTTTGATGTATTCAACATTTTCATTGTGCGCCGTTAGCTCAGCATTATGGAATTCCAAGTTAATCTACTGTAAGGTTTTCTTAATAAAATGATCATGCTCTTTTTGTGCATCATATATTGGAGTTGCTGAGTACCAGTGTTGAACGGAATATTTTTGTTGCATGATGCTTTATTTTAGAAACAAAAATTTCTTAATGGGTTTAATGTGATCAATTTTTAATTATGGTCTTAAGTCTAGATTTAGTGTTGTTGCATGTAACATGCTAGTTTCTTTTCAATAGAGTAAGCTGATTATGACCAAGAAAAGTTCTATACATGGTCATTATGATAAAACAAGTAGAAAAATAAGGGAATGTGAAAAATAATAAATTTCTTTTAGACTAATTGTAAAGGGCAATGTAGTTGCTATTGTTAAAAACCCATGCAATAATAGTTGTCATGAATTGGTAGTAGAGAATTTCATACTAATTGCTGAATTAAGAGATTGATTTTTAATTTATTAGTTTTTGAGCTTACTATTGATAAAGTAAGGTTAAAAGTCAATCAAGCACTCTTCTTGAGTGTAAATGTAGACAATTATTTTATATTTAGATGCTTCAAACTACTGCTGTAATACATGAATATAGACCATGTAAAGCAAGAGCTGTCTATAAAATCAAAACACAATGTAGAGATTTGGTACACTGCAAAGAAACAAATTGCTAGGAATTAACTTCCTAAAGTGCTAATTCTGCTTGCAGCTGCAGCACAATTTAGGAAGATTTATGCAACTATACAATTCAAGAGGATTTGTATAATTCTAGATTAGTTCAAGGAGAGTCATATATTTTGAATGATCAGCTTACATGTATTTTTGTTGTGTTGATAGAATGTCCTCACTTCTATCAATGCATATAATTAAATGCAATATATCTCCATCAATTCTTGTTCATTTCTTCTTGTGCCTTGACTATTGTGTTCACAATACAAATGATGAAACATAGAGCTAGATATAAATTGGATTTTAAACACAAACAACTGCTATGTTAATATCAAATAACTGCTTTGTGAATATAAGAGGCTATAAAAAAATTCTAGAGCAAAATACATAAAACTCAAATTGATTCAAATTTTTCTGGATACTTGTTGAACTATGAAGTATAATAATGACTATTGGAGTGGCAAATTGATTAAAGGGCTGACAATGATCTGAATTCCTTGGAATGCAGCTGTTATTTTGTGATCTTCTTTGCAGCTTGATGCATTGAATGGCCAGAAGATGATTGTTCAGATTCTAAACAAGCACAATAAAAAGTTTATTTTTTGTTGATTATAAAAGCTATTTGTCTCTTCGTTTTACATCAATTTGTATTTTTGCTTTTTGCAATATAAGTTGGAATTGAATAATAATATGTCAAAACCAAATATTTTGATGTTCACCAAAATTTTCTGAATTTAAATTAGTTAAGTCTAAATTGCTGCTATTAAATTCAATAACTAAATATTTATATGAATAATATCTATACTGTCATGGGCATTATTTAGTATGCTTTAGAACTTACCATCCTCCCTTATATTATATATGAGCAAAGGTATAATATATTCAGACATTATGCTGGAGGACCAGGAAAATACTCAACTAGAGCCAGACATCATGTTAGAGGTCCAAGACGATGCTTGGCCTGGCTAAGGCAGAATGCCAAGTGGGTATTTAGTTCAGATGGGCAAGGCATTGTAAGCAGAAATTATGCTGGATAGTAATACTGCAGATAGCATGCAAAAGTACTGCTGTATGATCTTCACTAAAACTGCCCTGTCAACCAAATGGAGCAGTTGACTCAAAACTTTGTTAGGTGTATGTCAGATGATTCAAACACAATATATGAAGATTATGTAGCTGATCAATGGTACATGAAATTAAAGCATTGTTGGACGAGACAACATTGAAAAGCTCTATCAGGAAGCCAAAGGTAAACTCTAGAAAGCACCCCAAGCGCGAGCAAGGGCTAACCCACTGATAACATTTTTGACACCAATTTCAGTGTAGCTTACTCAAAATATGGGAATGAGTGTAGATGGATCTCATGAACCGAACGCAAATGTAGAGTGGATTTCTGTGTTCACACGTTTATGTGTTGACGTTGTCAACTGTACCATAATTCCTATCTCTATCCCTTTGTACTAACCATGCAAAACATTTGAGGACTAAGCAAAAGAATTTATTCTTTTCGAATTTTTTTTTGAGTTACTGTTCCTGAGATACCATTCTAGTGCAACTCATAATAATACCATTTGAATGCGCACAACTTGTATTTATTAAAGAGCTACTAGACAATATTAGGATTGCATTTTTTCACTTTTAAAAGAAATCAGTAGCCAAGCAAAATGATCTCTACAGAGTTTGACGTTAGCTGGCAATTTCTCATAAGAACGCGGCAGAACGCTACATGGCAATCATTTGAGAACGAATTGTCTCGAGAACTAGAAAAGGCATTCTGTACCCCTGGTTCGGCTAGAATAAGGTTGACTTCTAAAGTTATTGGAACCGATGGTAGTGATGTTTCGTTTCTTATAGATTTGATTCAGATGGAAGTGCGCCTATTTGCCACAGGTGAAGTCGGAATTATTCGCCGTAATACAGGTGAATAATCATCTCTCGAAATATACCGTAAACATACTACCACCCGTATACAAGCATACTAAATTGGATGAAGTCAAATGGAGCGATTAAAATTTCATTTTTTATTTTTGTAGTAGTAAGATTCTACGAATCCGCGAACTTTCGCTGAAATTTGAAAAATTCCTAATTATGTCAGGCTTAGTTTTCCGCATTTTTCATTTCATGGCTTTTTGGGCACCTCAAAAAATTTACTTTAAATTACAATTGCTATTTTGAAACTATTTTACTACAATAAGATCATATCGGAGTTGGTATGTGACCTTGTTACTTTCCTGTAAATTATGGGTCAAGACATCATTCAAGTATTTGTCTAAATAATTAAGTTAACGAGATTACTAACAGCCTCATTTCTTGTTTATATGTTCTAAATTGAGTTTTATTTTGATCATATTTATCTATAAATTTAGTTGTATCCCATCATCATTCGTAAATTGTAGCTACGTTAAATAAATTGAGATCTTTTGACCTTTCAGTTTGTTTGCAGCTACTTGTATAGTTCCTCTAGGCGAACTTTGGGAATATGAAGAGAGTGACAGTAATTGGAAGTCCTACGATTTGGCATCATGTGAACTTCTTCGAATTGCTCAAAATTCAGGAAGAATAACTACAGTAGTGCACTCAACTGATGACAACGAAACGCACTCATTTGAGATAGATTTTGAACTTAATCAGCATGTAAATTGTTCTACCAATAGATGGCACAATATTCGACTTAACGCTGAAAACCAGCTAATTAAAAAATTTCCAGGCAAGCGAATAATTTTTAAATTTTGATACGAAACTCAGCAATTATTTGTTTTGGAGCAAAGCTTATGTACGCGTTTGACATTTTATATCTTATTCTCTGATGGTATGCAGAATTAGCATAATCACTGGGAAGTTTATCATACATTTTTAAATGTTTTCATAAATATTTTTGTGAGCTGAAAATTTGGTTTGATAAATACGATGCATAGTTACGCTGACCACAAACAGTTCTGATTAGAATGTTTTAATCTTATCCTTATCGAGGTATTTAATCTATAAATGCTTACTATTCACGTAGTTAGTTATCACCATGATGGTTCTCTAATTTCCATCAAATTAATGAAAATACATTTATTATTTTAACTGGCAAACAAAAATTCCTTTACAACTATTGTCAAGAAAAATAAATAACTGAATTCTAGTCATGGTACTATATCCAATACTAGTACATAAGCTCAATTATTGTTTAATGCGTGTTTCAATATCTTACCTTCCTCTCTATATGCATTCTATCGTTATTTAGTGCACTCAAATTTAGATGCTTTTTTTATATATTTATATTTAACATACTTATATTAAAAGTCATTTTATAAATTTTTACCATGAATCTTCTTTATATAATTGAATTATTTCATTTTTAAAAAGTATTTTTTGCTTGTGTATCTGTTGGTCTTTTTTTCAGAGACGGCAAAAGAGTTAAGCCAATTAGATTCTGAGGAAGTAGATGTCTTAACTGATAATACAGAACTAACAAGTCAGGTAATAATTGTTACATATCGTAGACATATACGGTTATTCTAGTGATGATAAATTAGCAAGTTTGTATATCAATGCGTAAAATATGATTGGCTAGGTTATTTTATAGATCTGCCAACTTCTATTCAATACAGTTTAAAGGATTTCTTATTTATAGTTCTATTCTTAATTCTTCTTACTCAGTTATTTTTCTGTTAAGGGAAATGTTGTTGATGGTGTGCAAGTGAATATTAAAAAAATAATGAAGCAGTATGTAGAGATGAGGCATATGGATGGAAAGAACTCAGTTATGGAGGATGAAAGCTTACTGGTGGATATGCCTAATTTGTTAAAGCGGTTGGAACTAAATTCTGGTGACATCAAGAAAGTCCAGAAAACTCCAATTGGTGCAGGAGGATATTCTAAAGTCTATAAAGTGAAATACAATGGAGAAATTATGGCAGCAAAGGTTGGAGAACAGAAGTTTTATATACTATATCTACTTTGATTGTATTGATTATTTTTATAAATTTTCTGGCACAGAGACATTTCCAGCTCTGAGATTTCATGTCAGGGTACTTTCAGCAAAGATAGTTTAGATTTTTAAACAATATAATTGGTTTCACAGATGTTGCAGTATTGCTTTAGTTTATAATATCGATTTAATAACATTTGCATTCATACTGTTCATGCTCTGCATTCATTAAAACGAACGAGTCAGCTCCATTTTTTAAACTTTATTTTTGAGTAGCTATAAATATGCGTGAAAAAATATTTTATAATTTAGTTTACAATCGTTTTCAGGTATTTAAGATGGAAAGTTTGATAGAAGAATATGCTAAAGATATCTACGCTATGTTTTCCAGAGAGGTCTGTATGTTGTCTCAACTTCAGAATGAGAGAATAGTTAAGTTTCATGGTTTTGTCGCCACTACTGTCGAGGTTGCTCTAGTTCTTGAGGTATGTACGGTATTGAATATATATATATATATTTATATATTGGGTGAGATCCTTTCTATCACTTTGTTTCTTAAATGTGAGATATAATTGTCAGAGCTGTTATTAACTATGAGAGTTGTATAGTTTGAAAAATTATAAATGTCATTGAAATATTCATTAATTCTGTATATTTTTCCTGTACGGTTCTGAAGTATGTGCAACAAGGCTCTTTGAGAAGTTTACTGAATAAAGAGAGTGAATGGAATAAACTACTTCCAACACAACGTCACCAAATATTATTGGATGCAGCTGAGGGTATGCTTTTCCTTCACAAGAGCAATGTAGCTCATAGAGATCTTAAGAGGTGACTTTTGCACGTATTTATGAATCGTTTTGATTTCTATGCTAATATATATATTCATGCTTTCATAAGTATATACTAGTCATAAGTCTTCATGTATATGCACTGTATGCAATTCATTCCTGAGAGGTCTTTTGATAAACTTATTTCTATATATCAGAATGAATTAAACAACTTTTCAGGAAACAATTTGATGTTTTCTTCAATTAGACAAAAATGGATATGTTAAAAGTGTTTGAATGAATATGATATATTTGCAATTACTTATGCAAGTTATTTTCATTATTCAAAATAGTCAGCTTTAATGTTTATTATGTAGTGACAATATACTGATAACGGATGATTGTCGGGCAAAAATAACTGATTTTGGCCTTAGCAAATCAGTTGAGGCACTTACTTCCAATGTTACAAGATCAATTAAAGGAACTTTTCAATTCATTGCTCCAGAGGGTTTCGATGCTTCTACAAAAGACAACTTCAAAGGCGATGTGTACAGCTTTGGAATTTTTCTATGGGAAGTCATGTCTGGGGTTTTAGGGAGGAAAAAGTCCATCCCCTGGGCTGGAATGTCAATTCAACAAGTCATGTATGCAGTGCATTTAAATAAACAACGACCTGAATTACTTGAGGAGTGCATATCTGATGACAATGTGCTTCATTCTACAGCTGTGGTTAATGTAATGAATCGGTGCTTAAACTATGAACCAACTGATCGCCCATCATTTGATATTGTAGTGGCATCTCTGGACTGCACCAAGGTTGTATTAGAAAAATGTATAAAACTTCATTCAATGCTACATTTGATAAAATATTTGCGTATGTCGAGTATGCAACTTTATAGATAGATATTCAGTTTTCGATAAATTATGTAAATGTGTAATGGTCAACATGTTGCGCAAGACATGCTTCATTATTATTTCCTAGACTAGAGAAAATAGTACAGTAAAAAAACCGCCTTACTCAGATATATTCCTGTGTAGTGAATTTGATATAAATTTATCTTGTGAACTTGATATTATTTTTACAATTTCAAACTATCATCTAATTCTGTCATCATTATTGACTATGTAATATTGCCCCCTCCTACATGTTTGTGATTTTGATATAGTAAAGATAGAATATTTTAGGCAAATGCAGTATATTATCCTTAACTCTTGTATCAGAATACTTGTCTACTCAGCAAGCAATATACACTTGCGTTACCTTTCACCTATTGGTTAATATAATATTTACAGTCTACTTGACCAATTCTAAGTCAATGTCTGAGAGGTATCTAATATGTCATTGATTTAGTTTATTGTAGCTTGCATGCACTTGATATGAATTTTAATTTGTTACGTGGTCATTTTTTAATTTTTTTGCAGCTTCAACTCTCTAAATTGATAATTCTATCAAAAATTAATTTCTTCTGCTCATATGATATGGTTAACATTAGCTTATCTGTGTGTAAGCATGTAAACATACAGTATCTGTTGATTTCAAAACGTAATGTCTGGCTTAAAATACATGAGAATTAATATCTTTTTGACTTATTTTTTTATGAATATTTGTCATTTTCATAGTGAAGGTTATCATTAACATTTTTTTGTATTTCAGAGTCAATTATGCTTCTTTTACCTCTTTTACTATTTTTTCAAAATACCTAATTCCAAAATAATTTTTTTCTCTTTTTTTTGCTTCCAATACATGTTAATGATGTGGCATTTATTTTATGCAAAAAAGCAAGATATTGAATTAAATTGATGAATTCTTTGTAATGAATCATTGGTGGATTATTTTGTAACAATTTTTTATGAATGATAGGGAAAAATTAGTGACATGAATGTAATTGAAAAATTGTATGAAAGCACTGGAGGATTACATTGGAAAAAGAATAAAGAGACATTGAATTGGCAACTTGATAGCTGCTCTTCTGAGTTCAAAAAGGCAAATGGCAGGATTACTTATATTAAATTACAGAGTTATAATTTGATAGGTACACTGATTTTTAGTGTTTATGCATATATATATATAATATATTACAGTGGCAACTTAGGTAATGCGGTATTTTTTCGAAATGCATGAAATGTAAAGATTACTTTTTTATTCATAAGCTTTTTGGCCATTTCTAAAAAGCTAGGAAATAATCTATTTCCGGAAGTGTTTTAATTAATTTTTCCTTCAATATACAGCAAGATCAATCAATAAATGTTGAAATATTAGTCCTCTGATTGTGTATTTTTTATAAAAGCTATGAATATGTTGGTTTAATTGAAAAAGTACAGAAAATTCTAATTATTCTTCTCAGGCTCCAATTCCAAGATAGTTATATACGTATGTATATGAAAAAGTTAAATTCTTAAAATAATATTCTGCATACTCTTTAAGAAAGTGCTATGATATGCAGCATCCTATTTTATACCAACATTTTTTACCTTGACTTCGACAACATTGAAAAATATCGGGATTGTTAACTTGATGATATCTATAGTGATTTTGACCTACATTCAATGACATTATCCGAATAAGACATTCAGTTCATGGAATGGTATAGATTTGATACATGTTACATTTGAAAACTATAATGATTTGAATTTTTTAAATTGATAATAATTAGGATAAGTGTTTTTACCGCATCTATACCAATATGAAGTCAACAGTAAGCTTATATGATCTTGTTAATTTCCATCAATCAAATTAAAATTAGTGCTAGTAGATTGAACTTATGAAAAATTTATCCTTGATTCAATATTTATTAAGTGTAATATCAAAAATATATATGTTATTTTTTCATCCAACTTTAAATACCAACTTGTTGCATTGTTTATATTTATACTGTGTTTGTAAATGCAAATACTTCTGCAAATTTTTCCATTCATCCCAGCTTGCTAAATTTTTTGGGGTCTGATACCATCAGAACTGGAAAGACTCTCTGGTCTGAATTACCTGAACTTGTCTTGTAATAACTTAGAATGTAATATCCAAATTCAATAGTGTATCTGAACTAGATTTCTTTATTTTTTCACTAGTAGGAGTGTTATTAAATATACTAATTTTGATTTTATTTTTTTTGTAAAAGATGCTATTACATTTTACAATATCAGTTATTTTTAATTATCAATACTGGTAGCATTAATTAATAGCTGAACAACTGGTAGCACCATTACGAAAGAATCTATCAGCTCAATCAGATATTCAGAAATTGCAACAGAGAAAAATATATTTTCATGATGCAAATATGGCTTAAAGTTTTATAAGAAATTTTCATGTGTAAAATATTTATCCTACTTTTGCATACTTTTTTCGTGTTATTGATTGTTACATCTGATTTATAACTTTTATGCAATCAGAATAATTTCATGTTGTATGGAAATCTACTTGGCCTTGAATAAAAGTGAAGGTTGCGTTTTTATTTTGCCCATGATATTTTCATTACTTTTTTTTGCAATGCAGGTCCAATACCAGTAGATCTAGGAAAATTATTGAACTTGGAGGAGCTTTATCTTGGTGGTAATCAATTGACAGGTGAACATATTTAATATTTATGTTCATAATCATTGGTTTGTTGTACAGAGTTGCAATATAGCTGTTTATAATAAAAATATTGATTTTAGATAATAAAAAAGGCAATTTGAATCTATTATTCATATGATTGCATTATTTATTGTGTGACGTGATCTTTCCATAATTGCCTCATAGAGTAACTATGAACGATTTAGAAATCTTACACTTCCCACTCATTTTTATTTTTATAAGCTACCCAACAATAGAAAGTGAAATTTCAAAATATTTCTGTATAAAATCGTAGGTGGTCCTCCGATAATAACAACAGGATGCAATATTATTGAATTTCACCTGCAGAGGTCAGTTTGAAAGAACTGACTTTTACTATTTTTGTTACTTTTCTTGTGATGCAGGGGCAATACCAAAGGAACTAGGAAATTTATTGAACTTGGAGCGGCTTTATCTTGGTGGTAATCAATTGACAGGTGAACATATTTAATATTTATGCTGATGATTATTGGTTCGCTATACAAAGTTGCAATGCAGCTGTTTGTAACGAAAACATAAGTTTTCGTTATTAAAAGAAGCAGCTTGAATGTATTATTCGTATATTTACTTTTTTACAATGCAACATGATCTTTCCATGATTGCCACATGCTGTAAGTGCAAACGATCTGAAAATCCCCATCCGTTTTTATATTTCTGAGCTACTCAGCAATAGAAAGTGAATTTTTAAGATATTTCCATATAAAATCGTAGGTGGTCCCCCGATAATAAAAATGGGATGCAATATTATCTTTCACCTGCAGAAGTTAGTTTAATAGAACTGACTTTTAATACTTTCATTATTTTTCTTGCGATGCAGGTGCAATACCACTGGAATTAGGGGAATTAAAGAATCTTAAGTATCTTGATCTCCATGATAATCAATTGACAGGTGAACATATTTGATATTTATGTTCATGATTATTATTTTTTTATACAAAATTGCAATATAGTTGTTTTTAACGAAGATATAGATTTCCGATAATAAAAGAAGCAACTTGAATCTATTATTTAAATGATTACGTTTTTCACAGTACAACTTGATCTTTCCATATTTAATTGCCTCATGTAGTAAGAACAATTTACAAATCTTACACTCCCCACTAGTTTTTTTTATATCTCTGAGCTACTTAGCAACAGATAGTGAATTTTCAAAATATTTCTGTGTGAAACCTTAGGTGGTCCTCCGATAATAACAACGGGATGCAATATTGTTGAATTTCACCTGCAGAGGTCAGTTTGAAAGAACTGACTTTTACTATTTTTGTTACTTTTCTTGTGATGCAGGGGCAATACCAAAGGAACTAGGAAATTTATTGAACTTGGAGCGGCTTGGTCTCAACGGCAACAAATTGACAGGTGAACGTATTTAATATTTATGTTGATGATTATTGGTTTGCTATACAAAGTTGCAATATTGCTGTTTGTAACGGAGACATCGATTTTTGACAATAAAAAAAGCAACTTGAATCTGCTATTCATGCGATTACGTTTTTTACTGTGCAACCTGATATTTCCATAGCTGCCGCATGCAGTAAGTGAGGATAATATATAAATTTTACACTTTCCACTCATTTTTGTATTTCTAGGCTACCCAACAGATAGTGAATTTTCAAATATGTCTGCGTGAAATCGTAAGTGGTCCTCCGATAATAACAATGGGATGCAATATTATTGAATTTCACCTGCAGAGGTCAGTTTGAAAGAACTGACTTTTACTCTTTTCACTACTTTTCTTGCAATACAGGTGTAATACCAGTGGAATTAGGGGGATTAAAAAATCTAAAGTATCTTGATCTCCATGATAATCAATTCACAGGTGAACTTATTTGATATTTGTATTCATGATTATTGGTTTGTTACATGAAATTGTAATATAGCTGTGACGAAAACATGGATTTTCGATAATAAAAAGAGCAACTTGAATCTACTGTTTATATAATTACGTGCTTTACAGCGTAACTTGATCTTTCCATAATTAATTGCCACATGCAGCAAGCAAGAATAACTTACAAATCTTTCACTCCCCACTCGTTTTTAAATTCCTTAGCTACTCTACGATAGAGAGTGAATTTTCAAAATATTTCTGTGTGAAATTATTGATGGTCCTCCAATATTAGCAACAGGATGCAATATTATCATTCATCTGCAGAGGTCAGTTTAAATGAACTGACTTTTAATACTTTTCTTGTGCTGCAGGTAAAATACCGGTAGAGCTAAGGAAATTATCAGTATTGAGGGAGCTTTATCTCTATCATAATCAATGGACAGGTGAACGTATTTGATGTTTAAGTTGATGATTATTGGTTTGCTATACAAAGTTGCAACATAGCTGTTTGTAACGAAGACATCAATCTTCGACAATAAAAAAAGCAACTTGAATCTGCTATTCATGTGATTACATTTTTTACTGTGCAACCTGATATTTCCATAGCTGCCGCATGCAGTAAGTGAGGATAATTTATAAATTTTACACTCCCCACTCATTTTTGTATTTCTAGGCTACCCAACAGATAGTGAATTTTCAAATATGTCTGCGTGAAATCGTAAGTGGTCCTCCGATAATAACAATGGGATGCAATATTATTGAATTTCACCCGCAGAGGTTAATTTGAAAGAACTGACTTTTACTCTTTTCATTACTTTTCTTGTAATGCAGGAGCAATACCAGTGGAATTAGGAGAATTAAAGAATCTAGTGAATCTTGATCTCCGTGATAATCAATTGTCAGGTGAACTAATTTAATATTTATATTCATGATTATTATTTCATTATACAAAATGGCAACAATGCTGTTTGTAACGAAAACAGATTTTCAAAAATAAAAAGAGCAACTTGAATCTACTATTCATATAATTACGTGTTTTACAGTGTAACTTGATCTTTCCATAATTAATTGCCATATGCAGTAAACGAGTATGATTCATAAATCTTTCATTCCCCACTCATTTTTAAATTTCTAAGCTACCAGCAATAGAAAGTGAATTTTAAATATATTTCTGTATAAAATTGTAGGTAATCCTCCGATAATTCCAGAATGCGAGATTCTTTTCGAACCACAGAGGTCAGTTTAAAAGAATGGACATTAATTTGTCCTTTATAGTGTAACCATTACCATATGATATGACAAATGCGTAGGTCATATACTTGCAATCTATTCATAGTTACTGTTTAATCCATACATCTTAGTTTTACCTAGACATAACTATTAAATAGGATAATATCAAATCTAATATTGCCGTTTATTTTTGGTATTTGGTTAGGTTATAAATTGCATTACATATTTCTTCGGGCCTTAACAAGATGGTGGTCATTTTGGAGCCAATGATCAAACTTGCAATACTTCAGGACAGTTTTAGTAGCATCATCAAAGTGTACCTTGGAGTTTAAAAGTTTACTCAATATTGAAATAAAACAAATAAAATGCATGTATAAATATGTTTGTTCTAATAAATAATATGAATATCTTATGAAAAATCAACCTCTTCATTTTTGTCGCACGTGCATTTCTTTCCGAGTAATAGGAAGTTTTTTTGGCAACCGGAAGATAAATACAATGAAATAAATGCAATTTTTTTTTGTCGTCTAGAGTCCGGAGTCCGACAATACAGCTCTTGCTTTGTAACACTTGGACATTTCAATATTTTTCCTGTGTTTAAATTTACCAATGACACTATCACTAAATTCTTGTTATCGAGCTGTGTGGGGTGTAAAAATTTCTCGTTTCTTTTACAGAAGGATATATGTTGTGCAAAAGGTAAGGGTGTTCACCGTCAAAAGTACACTGCAAACAGGTTCTATGTCAACAAATGTTTTCATTATTTGTTAAATACTCTTGGCAGCAATGAAACTAGTGATGTTAATGCTGGTTTTGTGCTTATGGCAAGGTGTTCAAAAACTCAGTAAAGTTGAATCTCTGAAAAGGAGCCTTGGTAACTGAGATGTATGTTGATTTTATAAAAATATTTCTTCATTGACTTTACAATCTTTAAGTAGTCACTTACCCAGCAAGAAACATTTCGGATTCTACTAGGAAATACTGCTGTCCTAATTCGTGCAGCCAATGTGGAGGACAAGGATGTAATACATGTCCAGGTGGAGAAAGCTTTTGCTGTACAAGTGAGATCACAGCATTGTGCAACTCAAGTGGCCTTCCATGCATCACTTCTACAAGTACGTAAAAAATACCATAGACTGAGCTTTCCAGTTATTTTAGAATCAAACCAGTTTCTCAAAACCAGTTTCATGGATGTCACTTTGATGCACCAAAAAAACATTGAACCATGGACTGCTTGTTACAATAATATCACTATTAAAAATTCTTATTTTAACTATAGGTTGGATAAAAATAATTCATGAGTAAGATAATTTCTTTTAGCTTAGCATCATGTAATACAAACAGATATTTAGAAATAAATCATACAGTATATATTACTGCATTGCTAGAAGTGAACTCTAGCAATATAAGACACACAAATATTCAATTATGTAATGGACTAGTAGTAATTACGCTGTTGCACTATTCTATTGGCTAAAGTAAGAACATGATGTCAGCAGTGAGAATTCTTAAATTGAGAATCTTCAACAGTAACAATAATGCAGCTAACATAAATATAGGATTAACCGTTAACTGGTTAGTTCCTAACAAGCAGTTACTATATTCTAAAATGTTTATTTTTAGTTTCCCATTTAGAAATTATAAGGTTATATAAACTTTTTGTATATTTGATCCCACTCTTACTACAGATTATGTGATGATTATGATTGTCATGCTACAAAACTTTATAGGCACTATACATTAAGGTTTTTTTCAAAATGTAAATACTGTGAATATGCTATGTTTTATATCTAAATTATTGGAGCGCAAATTATGTTTAGTCTTACTCATTATTAAGGAAGTTGCTCCTAAAAGTATGATTAGAATTCTATGTAACGATGTACAAATAATTTCTAATATATCAAGTTTGAGTTCATAACAAAACTTATTGTTTGGTAGAAATTTTGCTTAATCATTTCTATTATAATACTGGAGCTGGAAGTGTATGTTAGGGTATTTACTGCTCTAGTACCTGGATTCTACTCTATTTATACATTACAAAGATTTATCCTTTTTTTTTCAAAGTTACTATGTAACACTTTTTGAGATCAACAATTTAATTTTTAGTTTCATAAGATATATTATGCAGCCTGCAAGGTTATCTCCATGTAGCCTGCATGACATTGTGTCAGGAATGAACTCCCTTAGGAGTTCATTCTATTCTGTAGCTGCAGTACGTTTCTCCTAATACTATGTTAAAGTTTCAGTTCTAATTATGAGAACAAGTTTCAGTAAGTGATATTCTGTTGTGTTGAAGTTATCTCACGTCTATCAACACAATTTAGGATGTAGTAATATGCGTATTCTGTCGGATTTCTGGTGTTTATGTTGCATGTTACATTCCTAACACATTGTTACAATTAACTAACTATTTTTTACTCTTCTACATTATTACAATACGCATAGTACGCAGGTATTCCTAGTGCTGTCACTAAGTCATTATAGTTGTTGGTTATCCACTTCAACTATTAATATATTTTGTCCATATTTTCTTTCTTTTTCTTTTTTTCTTCAGTTACTTGATACTATGATGCTGTTAGGAACTAATATTGTACCACATCTTCAAATTGAAAATATCTTAATTATTTATTGATATTATTGTATTTGAGTAAAGTCAATATACTGGAAGTACTATCAATGCAATATGTCGACAAGATTTACTCTTGGCAACACATGAAGTAGTTTAATAACAACTATTGTACATATTTCTATCCTGGCTTTCTGTATTTCTGTTTTTCTCTGAAAATTACTTGTTTCATAGTTTTAGTGGGTTTCTTACAGATGCCCTTTATCAGGAGATGCAGTTTGAAGAAAAATAGTCAATGCCTACAAGAAAGTAAGAATTGATTGTATAATGGTGTCCTACTATAATGGCTGTTAATATTTGCTCAAAACTTTGCAAAACTAGATGGATCCTACACTGCTTTGTGATTGGTTATCTATTTCACTGAATATTACTGAAATATGCCCCTCTAGAGGATGCAGAAACCACATGGGATGCTCTTTTGCAGTACTGCAATATGAGCATTTTAAACTGATTACTATTGAGATTGCTCTTTCTCAGGTGCAGATAAAATTGCAATTTATATCAACGTATTCTTAAAAATTCTGTGTTTGGACCTGCTGAACAAAATTGGAACATAGCTTGGAAGCAAAGGAATCTTGGGATTAAGAAAATTTTCCAAAAACAGTTGATTCTCTAGTTTATCTTACTGAGACTTTTCACTTCAAACAATGAGCTGATCAGCAACCAAGTCCTTCAAACTCAAATCTTATTTTTAAAGTATGAACTACTGTACAATATGTTGCTGTAACAAGGGGAGTTGGTTATTTAATAGCAATTGCCAAGAAAAGTGAAAGTGAATAAACTTATTAAGAAAACAAGAAATGGTGTGTATATATTATATGAATCACTTAAAGGACAATAGTTATAGGGTAAAGCTTTACAGTTTTAGGATTGAGGTTTACAGTTAGGGTTTAGGGTTATCTTACAAAACCAACTTATTTTGAGGACTATTCATTTCTACACTTTTCTAAAGTTGCTATATAATTGTGCAAGTAGCGAGAGATAAATGTCACATAGTAATAGTATACATTTTGTATTTTTTTTGCTTACATGACATTTTTTACTCTCCAGTAAAACATTCTTAATTAGTTCTTGTCAGGATCTGATCTGTTTTGCCATAATCTGTTATAAAACTGTGATTCTATGAACTTAATTCGTCTTATATGTGCATTCTCTTAAAGAGTGTTCTTATAAGTGTGTTTTCATGAGTGTATGCTCTTAAGTAGTATTATGTTTACAAGACTGATTCTTGGCAGCACATGAATAAGAATTAATATATTACTGTCTGTGTGTTTTTTCTTTGGGTTTCTGGTTGTCCTTAATACTTGTTGCATGCATAGTCTTTAATCTAGTGATTCTGAACAGTTATGTAGTCTTTATTTCAGAAAAAATTATTACTTTTGAGATAAGTTATATTTTCATTTGAACTAAATCAAAACATTTTTATATTGATTAAATCTTAATACTAGCAGTAATTGTGCGCTAAGCATTCTTGAAAAAACTGGTAGAATACTTTTTTAGGATGAAATTGAGCACTTATTAAATTTTGGTTATATTAGGACTTAAGCTGGTGTAGCTGCACGGACTTGAATTAAGCAACAGTTCTAAACTATTTCATTACAAATGCAAATGTAATGTTGTATGTTTTGCAGTAAATATTTATTGTCAGTACTACACAAATAGTAGTAACAGTAGTAGTTCAGATGCTTGCATAATTTGGCTTGATTCATGTAGTTTATTTTGTATTATGTTGTTTCTGCTCAGTGGCAGAAACAGCAACATTTTTTATCATGTGTTTCCTGTTAGTCTCTTGCTGTTTTGTGCTCAAACTGTTATTGGAGATTCCCAATTTTGTCCTTGCCCCATTCACACTTTTGCCTTGCTAGTTTTGGCTTCCTTCCATTGACACGTTTAGATAACCTGTTCCTGATAGGTTTACAGTATTTTGTGGTAGCACTAAATCTACATGATAGTTAAGGATTTATATGCATACTACTTTGAACATCTTTTACAGATGATGCTAGCCATTGACTAAATGATTTCCTCTTAATCCATATTAATACTGTCTACTTAAGTTTGAATTTTCAGTATGTAAGTAAACTTTGATGAAGCACAGTAATAGAAAACTTTATAATATAAGTCTCAAGAAGCATTTCAATGAAGCTACAATTTAAACATTCTGTCAAGTAGCATTACTCTTCCTTCTTTTTTCTCTCTGGATAGTGAATTTACTTTTTTAAGATTCTATAAAGAACTGGCTATAACTATTGTATGTAAAACTCAAATGTTACAGAGAAGTAAAGACACAGGATAGAAACACATCTAACAGTTTATAAATGAGCTTACTTCATGTGTTGACAAGAGTAAATCTTATCAACAAATCATAAGACATGCTGTTTTTAAGTACAAGCAATTTTAAGCAAATACAAATAATAACTGAACGTGCATATATCTCTGGATACAAAATATGGTGCAACTTGATAATTTCCTATCATGGGCAATTCTAAGATTAGATATGTATCAACCTACTGTGCCCCAGCTTTCAAGAGCTAACAATGTCTCTGTGTCAATACTTTGCTTCAATGAATTGGCCAAATCTTGGCTTTTACTCACAACATTCCTTAAGTTCTACTTCATTTCTGCTAGGGTCAATCTCAACTGCTTGTCATCCCAGTCATCTTCAGTAACCATTTATAAAAAATGCTTTCTATGGTCCACTCTTGACCAAGCCTTCAGGAATACTGCAGTTGGATTTTTTGTGCAAGTTCATGGATGATGACATTGTCTTCTATAACTATCTTGTCAGCTGTTTTGAGTTATCAGGGGTTAAGATATTTATATAATTAAATTGTGAATTTGAAACATTGTTTCAATGAAGATCCTTCCATTTTCTTCTTGAAATTAGAATCTGTTTGTGCCAAGTTGTTGGTCTTGACAAAAAATACTGCTAAAGCCATTCTTACACTCTTTTTTTAGAGCCTTCATGATGTATGCTACCAAATGGTTATATTCATATTCTTCATGCACCATATCATATCTCAGCTGGCTCACTCAGTGGTTGCAAAAATTTCATATGCAAAAGTCTAAGAAGCCTCATCTGCTTCACACTGAGCACAAAACTTTTGGTTCTCTGAAATCAGACCATCTGAAGTCTAATGGTAAATCTGTTCATAATTCTATGGGTACTTCTTCCCACAACAAATCTGTGAAGGTCTATTTCATGGTTAAACCCACTATGTCTAAGACTGAATCTAGTAAAAGTACTCTTCAGTCAGTAGCTATATGCAGCAAGTCCAAATTCAAAGGCTAATCTGCTTATAATTGCAGAGTTGATATATCAAAATACTGATAAACATAA